>CAUYRH010006819.1:0-33269 GCA_963574655.1 Perodicticus potto
TTGTGGCGGGCGCCTATAGTCTCAGCTACTTGGGAGGCGGAGGCAAGAGACTCGCTTGAGCCCAGGAATTAGAGGTTGCTGTGAGCTGTGATGCCACAGCACTCTACCCAGGGTGACAGCTTGAGGCTCTGTCTCAAAAAAAAAAAAAAAAAGAAACCACTCATTCGATGTGACTTTATCACATATTTCAGGAAGAGTTTTCACATCAACCCCACACAAATTAAGAAAAAGTCCTATTTTCTAATCTGGGGTCTGGAAAACTTGGTTAATATAGATTTGAATAAGGGAATAATCAAGAAGAAGCTGTTAAAACCAAACACAAAGGAAAAGGGGGCACTGCCCACAGAAGGGGCACCCCTCTGAGCACCTCTCAGGGCTCACCAGGCTCTTCAAGCCACAGAAGAGCAAATACCTCTGCCAGAGGTGGGAAGAGCAGTTGTTGAAAGAAATAAAAAGATTTGACCCAGATTGGGAAGATCTGGGAAGAAACATCCTGGCTATTTCTAGAGGCAGGTTCTCATTTCAAGCTCAGGTTTTAAAGTCAAGTGACTTGGAGCTCTGGGTTACACCAAGGGTAGGATTGGGCTAGATAGATGAATTAAACTGAAAAAGTTCATATTTCTGTTAAATCCTATCAACATGAAATTTAATTTGTATAATTTGCTCACTTGTATCTAACCAGCCATCACAAAGGCCTCACCCTGGGAACATTGATTTTATTCTTTCTAATATACGGATGTGTCAATGAGTCACATAAAGGAATCTACAGAAGAAGGCAGGTTGGTGGGGTGACATAGTGGCCCCAAGATGTTTCTGAAATATCCTTTCCAGGCAGCATGGGCGCTGACAGGGTGTTCTCATCTCTTCTCAAGAGTCCAATGGACTGTGTGAACAGCATGACAGGGGGGATGTCCCCCCAACCATGCCTACTTTTTCAGGGTTCCCTCTACCTACCTTCCCCCCATTTAGATGTCCATTTGGCCTCTGGGGCAGAGATTGGCACCGAGCATCCTGCCAATTCTGAGGCTGGCCCTGGCGAACTCTGGGGAAAGTGGAGGTGCAGTCAGCAGCCAGGTACTGGTACACCTGCCAGGTCTTGCCGAAGTCCGAGGAACGTTCGATCAGCATGCCAGCGGGCATGGGCCCCTGCAGAGACACAGGCAGGATGGAGAGGGGAAGCATGGGCTGCACCCGCTGAGGACACAATCCGAGAAACAGGCTCCTCTAGTGAGGGAGGGGAGGGATCGGTGGGAGCAGGTGAGCTCGGGAGCATCCGGGTCCATTCCTCCCCGCAAGCCACAAAAGTCTCTCCCCAGGAGAGCCATGGAAAGTAATAGAAACCCGATCTGCATTCCAGGAGGCATGATCCCTGGCTCAGCCCACCCTCAGGGCTTCCAGGCTGGAAAAATCTCCCACTCCTACACGTTCCGCACCAACCATTTTTATCCTAGCTCTGGCTTCTGTCCCTCCTCTCTCTCCTCTCTCCCTCTGTCTCAAATTGCCAAGGCCATGACTCAGGCCACAATCATGCTGAGCCTGAGACACATGTCCAGCCCCTACCCTAGCCCTCCAGACCACTCTCCCCACTTCACCAGACAGATCTTTCCAGATGGTTATCTGATCCATGAGGCCCTTCAAGGGATCTGTAATGGCCTAAAGATAAAACATGAGCTCCTGAGCTTGACATATTACCCCCCTGCTGCTCCTCTCAGTGATTTCATCCATTTTTGGTGGCTTTAAATACTGTCTTTATGCTGATAGCTCCCTACTTAGGATGGCAAGTTCATAAACTCAACCTCAAATAGATCCTGAATCAGACCCAGTCTCTCCAGCTTCAGGGCCACCTCTTCCCTGACCTCCCTAGAAGGTGCTACCTGCTTTCCCCACATTTACTCCAGTCCCACCTTCCACCATACAGAGACAGCTTTCTTTTAAAACATAAAATGGGCCATATCACTCCTCTGATTAAGGTCCTCCAACTCACAATTCTTACATAAAATCCGAACCCCTGAATGTGAGTGTGTCCTGTGTTCCCTGAGTCCCACCTGCCTCCTCACTCCTTCTCCAGCCACCTCCACCTCTCCAAGCCCTACACCACAGCTCATTCCCTCTTCAGAACCTTTGTACCTGGTGCTTCTGCTGCATGGAGCACTCCTCACTCTGGGAGGCTCCTTCTCACTCTTTGCTCTCAGCTTAAATGTTGCTTCCTCATGGAGATCTTTTTATACCTGCCTAACATGCATTCTGCTCATGCCCCAACACCCCATTATTTCCTATCCCAGCACTTTATTTCCTTCAGAAATGTCAGCACAATTTCCGATTATTTCTGCATTGTTTTCCTGCTTTTTATTCTTGTTCCACTGCACCAGGATTTCTCAACTTTGGCACTATTGATGTGTTGACTCGAATAAATCTCAATCGTAGGAGCTGTCCTGCACCTTGTAGGATGGTTAGCAGCGTCCCTGCCCTCCACTCATCAGATGTCATTGCATACCTATAGGTGTGACAACCAAGAATATCTCCAGACATTATCAAATATCCCCTGGGAGAGGGAAGAAGGCAAAATCATCCCTGGTTGAGAATATGGGCCTCATTGTCTGTCTTGCTCACACTCGTGCCTCCAGCATCCAGCACGTGGGTACATAGTATGTGTTTGTTGAATGAATGGTAAGGTCTGCTCAGTCTGCTTCTCTTCTTCCACCCATTTCTATTTGTACTGCAGCCCTCCACGTCTCCACCTTTCACCACCATGAAGACGTTGTTCCTCCAGATCCTGTGCACAATCCCTTGTCCCCTCCAAAGCCCATATCTTCTTGCTCTTGCCTCCTGGCCTTTGCACTTACTGTTCTCTTTGCCTAGGATGACATTTGCCCTTCACCTGGTCATGTTACTGGTCCATGAAAGTTCATCTTTCCCTGGTGCATTCTCTGACAACCTCTCCCAAGACAGACCAAGCGAGATGCCTCTTCCGTGCTTCTTATCAGTATCAGAGTTCGCTTGACACTCTCTCCCCATTGGCTCTTTGCCCTCCCTACATATGGTTAAAAGCAGCTTGAAGACTGTGCTGTAGTTTTATTCATCTTTCTATCCCTAACATCTGACACCAAATCTAATACATAAACAGTATTCAAAATGTGTATAACAAGAATTGACACAAATACATGTATGGGAGAGTGATAATAAAGCAATGAGACTACTCAACAGTATCCATTCAAACGAATGTTGTCCTTCAAAGTTGTCACCTTTAGAGACTGGGCATTTATTCAAAGAATACTGGCATGTCTCAAAATACTTTTGACCTTTACTTTGGACAAAGCTCTTAGAGCCAACTTCTCTAGCCATGTAAGAATTTAGGTCCTATTTTTATTCCAAGCTCATTTTAACTCCTGAAAATTATATCACCCTTCCTGGCATTTAATCGTATTAACCAAACTCAATTGTTGAATATTTGACTATTTCTGTAGAAAGAATAAAATCAAATCTTCTCGGAAAATAAAAAATAAAAAAATGACCTGTCACAAATGAATAATACTCCCAAAGGAGTATCCAGAAGGCTAGCCTACGAGCAGAATTCGAAAGTACTTTGAGAAGTGATAGCACTGAATGAGTAAATTGCCCACTAAGAGAGCTGCCCCAAAGGGACATCTTTCATGTGGATAGGTGAGTTGTTAGCTATCTGTTAAACTCAATCTCATTCACAAATTTATTAAAACAAACTATATCAAGAATATATAACACAACAATATAATAAGCAACCAAGCCAGTAGAATTGGTACGTGACAGAGCTGAATTAATTGGATGGATTGAGGGTGGGAGGTACAGACAAGCAGAGGACATACAACTACTGCAAAACCAAGACATGGTGGTGCCACTACATGATGGCTCATGGTGAGTATTGCCCCAGCCTGGGGAGGGGAGGGGAGGGGCCCACGTAGCACATGGTGCCGTCACCCTCAGCCTTAAGAGACAAGAACACTGCTCCTCCATGGGTCCAAGCCCACATGGGTCAGAATCCCCTCTCCTGTCTAATGCCACCCCCAAGAAGCACACCTTAAACTCCATCATGATATCCCGAAGCTGGAATCTCCTGTCCAGGTCCAGCTGCAGAGAGACTGGGTTCACATCTGGAAGGATACAAAGTGAAAACTTTAGGCTACAGATGTCCCACTGAAGGGACTTCCCAGCCCTGAAGAAAGCCCTGGACCAGCGTAGCTATAAGAAGTCAGAAATTCTCTAACCCTGATTTTCCAATTTCTCTCTTGGAGAGGAGTTGTACTAGTATGTTTTCACTTATTTGTTCAAAGTCCTATCTATTCTTGGCCAAATTTCCTTCCCATAGTCACCTGATGTCTCCGATACCTCTATAGAGGGTTTAACTTGTCAAATCGACACAGACATGAGCCCAAAGCTCAGTTCCTTCCACAAACCCACCCCCTGAGACTAAGTGGGGCAAAATAAAAGACATTTCTCTTTCTTCAGACCCTTTCCTTGACCGCCAATGAACTTTTCTACCTACAACATCCAACAGATCCCAAATACAAGGCACAAATGTTCTGCTCATCAACCACCCTCCTCCCAACATCGTCGGAAATGTTGAGAAACCCAGAGTGTTCCCAGGCATACTCCATCCATCTCCAACCTGTGGAGCCTCCAAAGTTTGGGCCCCTGTAGGTGGCAGGTCCTCACCGTTCTGTGACTGCCACCAGCGCATGGGGCCTGAGGATGACGCCACATTCTCCACTCGGTGACTGTTGTAATTGTGAGGCAGCCTGGAGTCACACCTGCAGCATTTCATCTGCCACTGTGGGAGAAAGAAACAGCAGAGACACAGATCCCAAGATGTCCTGAGATCCCAACATGTCCCCTCCAGGGAAATCCTATCCTCAGGGATCCAATGATTTCATTAATCAATTTGAAAGGATTAATCTCTTAAAACTGGACTGTTGGTCACTCTTAATTTAATTCCTTTGTGTCCCTCTTAACAAATATCAAGTGAATAGCAAATACATATGTAGTTGGGGAACAGGTGTGATATGGTGTAAAAAATAATTCTGGTACATGGCATTGCCTCGAAAAGAAACCTGAGAAACGTGCTAAAGGCAAAAAGATGAAAGGAGGAGAAATTCCCTCAGCGCCTCCTCTGTGCTAGACACAGGTTAGAAAATGTTTTATCTTACCTCCTGTAATCCTGGTGGCCTGGGAAATACTGAGTTTTTGAGGACTGGGGAGAGAGGACTCCAAAAGAGGACAAGGAAATCAGGGATCCCAGTCCTCGCTTGGTCACCCCACTTTCTAGGCTCAGTTTTCTCCCCAGTAAATTGAATGTAGGGGGGGAACTAGAGTCTTTCATCCATCCAACAAATATTTATGAAGCAGGTACTGTGTGCTTCCCTGCTTTGGGCTCTAGAATTATAACAGTGAACAAAACAAAGACCCTGCCCTCAGGAAGCTGACATTCTAGTGACATTTACATGATCTCTAAGGCCTTCCAGCACTGACATCTGGGGCTGGAGCATCCTTCCCTGATTCTTTCACACGACAGAGACCAGCCTCACTTGGGGAGGTCCCAATACATCACAGCGTCCTGCGTTCAGGGAGTTTAAAAGGAGCGGTGAGGGAGGGAGGAGGTAATAAAATATCAACATCAAGTGATGGGGAACTATGTGCCAGGAAGTGTATTACAACCACCTTTTCAAATCTCACAATAACCCTAAGTATTGGCCCCATTATACAGATGAGAATTCTGAGGCTCCAGGAGGTGACATGGCCTTCCTATCAACCAGTCACAACTGCCAGCATCAGAGAGGGCCTCTTAACAGCTCCCTCCCATCTCTTTCTCTCTTTTTCTCTGCCTGCTCCATCAGTTCACTTCCATTAGGAGCCAGCTGAGCAACAGAGATTGTCGGAAGCATGGTGAAGGTTTTGTCTCACCCAGTGGGTCACAAGAAGGCCTGGGTGTAACCCTGAAGCTTATCAAGAGGGAATCCTAAGGCAAACAGAGTACACTGGGGAGAAACCAGACTTCTCCAGCTGACCTCACTCAATTGCCACAGACACTTGGGGATCTGTCATTGACTGAAATACCTGAGCTGATTATTAAAATAATCCTTTCTGGGCAAGAGAAGACTCTTGCTGGAATCTGATTCCCCTTCCGAGCCCTATTTTGGTGCCTGGCAGTGTGCATGCCCTTCTCTGCACTCTGCCCAGCCTCTCAGGGACAAACTTTTCCACTCCCGTCCTCTGTCTGCACTCAGTACATGTCCTGAGGAGAGATAAGAGCCAGCTGCCTTCCCACCGCCTGTCACCAGAGTTCGCTCCCCGGCCCCTGGGAGCTGGTCCCAGCCCGTCCCTGGTCAAGAAATTGCCAGAATCCAGCCTCTTTCTTTCCCTGGGACATGGACAAGGAGCTAGAGACTGTGGGAATGCCCTTAATACTCCTGAATGATGGAATATTATATAACTATTAAACACATTGTTTAGGTAAAAAATTTTTAATTGCCTGGGGAAATGATTACATTATAGTATTTTAGGGGAAAAAGGTGGAGCATAAACTGTTATATACATTAGGACCTAAGTTATACATTGTTAAAGGAATAGAAAATGTAGGGAAGGAAATACACAAATATGTAAGGTGAAATGGTATAAAATTGCTAATATTCACCCATTTTGACCTACAAAAGTGGCACGTACAGATAGTTCAACCTAATAACTCTGGGTAATGGGAGTGATTATAGGGGATTTTTTTTCTTTCATTGTTATTTTTTAATATGTTTAAGCTTTTTTTTTTTTTTTTTTTATAGACACAGAGTCTCACTTTATCGCCCTCAGTAGAGTGCTGTGGCATCACACAGCTCACAGCAACCTCCAACTCCTGGGCTTAGGGGATTCTCTTGCCTCAGCCTCCCGAGTAGCTGGGACTACAGGCGCCCACCACAACGCCCGGCTATTTTTTTTTTTTTTTAGACAGATCCTCAAGCTGTCACCCCGGATAGAGTGCCGTGGCATCACAGCTCACAGCAACCTCCAATTCCTGGGCTCAAGCGACTCTCCTGCCTCTGCCTCCCAAGTAACTGGGACTACAGGCATCCGCCACAACGCCCAGCCATTTTTTGGTTGCAGCCATCATTGTTGTTTGGCGGCCCGGGCTGGATTCGAACCCACCAGGTCAGGTGTACGTGGCTGGCGCCTTAGCCGCTTGAGCCACAGGCGCCAATCCTCGGCTATTTTTTTATTGCAGTTTGGCTGGGGATGGGTTTGAACCCACCACCCTCAGTATATGGGGCTGGCACCCTACCCACTGAGCCACAGGCACCACCCAATATGTTTAAGCTTTTTCAACTTGAATATACATTAACCTCTATGCTCAGGAAAAGGGATGATAGGATAAAACAAAACCAATAAAAATGTCCAGAGTATTCGACATGGGCTCTTCCCCTGCCTTCTCCTTCTAGGTGTCCCACCCTTCTCCACCTCCCTTCCACGTGTGCAGGCCGTGATGGAGGGATCAGATGGCCTCATGGGCTTAAAAACTATGTGCTGCTTACCTTAGCAACATAGCTGAAGGAGGGATTTATCTCAACCCTCAGAGGCAGGCTAAGCCAACAAGCTCGAGACCGGTATTTTAAGTAGCTTGGCTTGTCAACTACTAGTAGGATGGAGGCCTGAAATATAGCAGCTTAAGGCAGAGGCCCGCATGAAGACAAGCTGCCAATATCTTTTGTCCCTCCGGGACTCTGTTTCCCTATTTTATTCTTGTATGCTTCTATGTAGTGTGTGCATATATGTAGCGCGTGTAAGTGTGCATGTGGTTGTGTGTGATTCTCAATGTGAGGCTCTCTCTCCCACGGGACATATGCCCAGTCTCTCCCAAAGATGGAAGCTCTCAGTGGCAGCTGCCTCCCTCCCTGGGGTCATCTGGCCAGTGTTCTCCTGGCTGCATTACCTCAGAGACGAAGCGTTATTATGAATTCAGCCTGTCAGGCCTCTAGCCAGTTTGGCTCCTGCTTGCTCTCCAGCTGGAAAGCCTGGGCCTTCTCCCTTATCAAGACCTTTCTAGAAGTTCAGCAGTCCAGTGGGAAGACAGTTTCTCCCAGAGGGCTGGAGGAGGGCAAAGGACTGAGCAAGAGCCAGCAGGGGCCTTAATCTCAGTGGAGATGGGTAGGAAAAGAAGACACAAGTGAATAAAATTCTGTGTCTTTTCAGGGTGTAGAGCTAATTCTGGGAGGAGAAATACAAAAACAGACTATGGTTAGGCATGGCACAGCTGCCTCCTATGAGTGAGCCAGGGGCTGCCCATGTCTATGGAAGCAGCTACAGTCAAGATCATGGCCACCAGCCAAGGCTAAAAGAAAGGCAGTCAGGACAAAAAAAAAAAATCATACATATCCTCCATTTCAGCTTTCTCATTGGTGAAATGCAGGCATTGGATGAGATAATGAAGTTGCATCTTGCTCCAACACGCTAGTAGAATTCTCCCCTGCTTCAGCTTATCAGCCCAGAAGCTAAAGGAACTCCAGGCAAGGACGCAAAAAAAAGTAAAAAGAAAATAAGACAGCCAGATACTCTTGGGAGAAACAATCTTTCCAGCCAGAGCAGAGGGACAGGGGACCCTCAAGGCCTTTGGTCAGCAAGGACCGCCTTGCAATTAAAAAGCCTTGGTATTTCTATGTCACTGGGTATTGCCTGGAAAGATCAAAAGTTAGGGCCTGCTGCATGTGCTGGGGAAGGGGATGGCAATGCTGTGAGGCACTTTCAACTTCATCTTTTTCATTGTTATGCAGTAAAATTTTGACAAAAGCCTTAATTCAGCACAGCCCTATCTCCATCCAAACTAAATTCAGAAAGATCACATTCTGAAGGTGATTATAAAGATGATGTATACCACACACTCAAAAATTACACTGCACCAATCTCTCTCCTGAGCAATGTATATGTATTATCTTATTTTACCCTTCCAAAGTCTCTGAAGCAGATATATTACATTTTACAAATGGTGAGTAGCAACATTTTACAGATTAGGTAAATAAGAAGTTAAGAATGTGTCCAAGCCCATAAAGTTAAAAAGAGATGAAGCGAGGATTCTCGTCCCAGGCTGACTCCAAATCTAACCAACAGAAATCTCAGAACTGGTTTTGCAGGAAACTCATCCCCCTTCCCCTAGGAAGGACAGCCTCAGTGTCATCACAGACCTCTCCAAGAAACAGACATGTCCCCAGTACGTAAGTACAGAGAGTTAGCTTGTGTGCCTGGGACTCTACAGGTTATATCAGCGGCAATGGCTTCCTATAGCCCCTGACATGGCCTCCTGCAGAGGGCAGAAGGCTGGGCAAAGAAGCAAGGTAGGTCTGCAAGACGTTGCCCAGAGGCCTCCAGGGGCCTGAACCCTAGAAGCAATGGGGTAAGAAGTCAAGCTAGCAAAGTTATAAGTCCATCCAGGTCTTCTGACCTTCTCATTACACTGTTCCCTTCTCTTTTCTCCTTTAGTCCCACAAGCCCCACTCCTTAGCCTGTAACAACCAGGAAGGATTCAAGAATCTCACATTCCACTAAGCCAAGTTTTGCTTCTATGTGATAGCAACTCTTTCCTGCCAATGTCTCTTTGCATTTTCTTCCATCTCCTCAAAAATGATTCATCCTGGGTCTTACCCTTTTGGGATCCTTTGCAAAAATCACAGTTAAGTTTCTGATAAACAAACTTTTGCTGAGGGATGAATGGTAAACTGCAGATCGACAGGGTACGTTTCCAAAGGAGGTTTGTATTTAAAACAAGGAGCTCGACGATGCTTCATCCAAAAGAGTAAAACCTCAGTGGTAGAGCTTTTAAGTTTTAAACCCATTCACAGCTTCTAGGAAACAAGAAAATTAGGCATCGTGGCAGGGACAGGCGCAAAGTCTTCTGTGGGCAGAGGATGGGGATCATAGTACATAGATGAACACATTCTCTGTATACATATTAGCCTTCCTGAAGGTCAAGTAAACAGACAACTGTATGACAAAGAAAGGCAGCGGCTGTTGGGGTGTGTGCATGTGGGTGTGTGTACACTGACATACATGTATGCACGCTCGTACCGGGGAGGAGGGGCCTCCAACTGGCTACCACTCTTCGCTTGTTTCCAAGAGATAAAAATGACAGCTGTTTGGTTTACACAGTTAATTAACCTGAGGCATGTGCTGTGCAAGACTGTTATTAAGGCAAGCGGGTAATTAAGTTTTCCCCCAGAAAGGGAGGGAATGAGGGATAAATAAAGCACGGAGGAGAGAAGACACAACGTTGGAGGAGACAATGTCAGGGGCAGAAATCGGGGCTGGGAAGCTTTCAGATAAAACCCGCCGGTTCTTGAGGAGTGTGCACCAACCCAGAGATGGCAGAAGGACATGGCTCAGCCCCTGCCAGCACTCGTCCCAAGAGAGACAACAGTGGGCGCTCGGGGTCATAGATGCAGCCCAGCTGTCTCCAAGAAGCAGCCAGAGTTTGCCAGACCTGAACAAATGGTAAAGGTTGACTAACCCAACTCCTGTGCTTCATGCATGGAAAAATAGTGGTCTAGAGGGGAGCCATGATTTTCACATCCCTACTCCTAGGAACCAGAGACACAAGCAGGACAGCCTGTGGATTTTCCCATAGCCCACTGCAAATTACCCTGGCAGCAGTCAGGTTGGGAAGCAGAAAGCAGGGCAGACCGAGGAGGGGTTGATTTCAGTGAAGTACACAAATGTGTGTCTTGATCAGGAAAGAAGTATGATTTGCAGGTAGGACAACATCCACAGCAGACACAGCCACCAAGAGGCAGGAAGGAGAGAAGGGTGGATAGAACAGTCAGCATCTGCTGGGCACCACATGGTGCTCGCCCTGTACATTCTTTTATATGGACCTCACAACAACCCCTTGAAGTGGATGCTGTCCTTACTTCCATTTTTCAAATGAGGCTCGAGAATAGCACAGAAGTAAATGAGAGTAGGGCATCACAGATATTTTCATCCATGCCTTGAGATGGGGGGAATAACAGTGCAGTGAGTTTTCTCAAAGGTTATCTAGGAGCTGGAAGAAAGAAAATAAGGGGACAGTTTGGGACCCAATCCCAAACTCAAACAGTTAACAGGTCATTGAGACAGATGAGCCCAGAGGAGCAAAGCTGAGGAGGAGATGGAGGAGGAAAGACCATAGGCAAAGCTGGCCAAGCCCTGTGTCCATTGCGAGAAGGTGACATGGACCCAAAATCCACAGAAGCCAGCCCTTGAGACCAAGAGGTTTTAGACACTGATACAGAATTGAGCAGAGGACGTAACATGCAAACAGCTTAAGATTGGTGCACACAAGATGAGCCACACTCAGAGGTCAGAAGCTAGGACAGATAATTTTGGAACTGGAAGGCATCTCCACCACTCCCGGAACTCCCTGTCTGCTGAGTTTTCCTCTGTTAGTTAGCTAGGATTGGAGCTGGGGCAGAAATGTGCAGGTGTCACGAACCCCCACCCCTGTACATATGCCAGAGCAGTGAGCAGGCAGCAGGTCTGGAGGACTTGGTACATGGCTTGCCATGTCACTCCCACATGGAATAGCAGAAGCACTAGCCAGAGGTTTTGACTTAAGAGAGGTGTGAATATGGGAATAGGAGCCAACAGAGGGGAGAGGGGGGAAAGGGAAGGGGAAGATGGTAGGAATTTAGCTCTGAATTATGCTACCCTCACTTCCATCTGTGGCTATTCAGGACATCCCTCAGCCTCCCACCACATCCCCATCTCTAACTATTCAGAAAACTCAACACAATGTGTTTTCATCAGAAATTTGAGGTCCCAGCACCTACCCAAACCCTCCCCAAAGCTCATGGGGATAAAAAGAGCCACCTCATGGGGCACTGTAAAAACCAAACTGAGATAATTTATATAAAGCTCCTAGTATGATGCTCAGGACATAATATATGCTTAATAAATTATAGTTGCTATTAGTATCCTTTAATAACCAAGTAAACTTACAAACTGAACTTGGAACTCAACAGAGTTAAAACATGAATTTCTGATCCTTATTATACAGGCACCACACCAGGGAATGGTTCAGGGCACATCTGTACTGAGAACCAGAACGGAGTGTCTGTGCCTTTAATGTGTCTTCACTGCTGAAACCCGTGGCCTCTGAGAAGGGCATGTAAGGGAGAGGGGAAGAGAAATGAAACAAGACTGGGAGGTGGAAGGCAAGGGAGAGATGCTGGTCATCAGCAGCCAGCTGGTGTTGTTGCAAATGCCATCCCATCTGACACTCTCTTCCAGAAGAGGAGAACAAGGCTTAGACAAGGATAATCTCTTGTCTATGGTCACACCTGAGACTACACAATGCCCTCAAGGTGCCTCCATCCTCTACTCTTTCCAAGAAGCTACAGAGATTTATTCCCCCTTATAGAAAAAGAAAAAAAACAGCCATTGCTTCTCAGCTTTCATAGAAAAAAAAAAAATAAGTGAGTTTTATCCATCCCCAGGGTTGCAAAAGTCTAGACTACTCTTTTGCAAGCATCCAGTTTGGCTCTCGGGGGGGGGGGGGGGTTGCTTACAAGCAGTGAAGGCAGTTGTCTCCCTGGGGGCATCTGAGAGAGGCAGAGGGCAGGCCAGGGTGAAGCCAAAAGTCCCAGGCATAGATGGGGAGAAGCTGTCCAGGCAGGGCTGGGACTGAGGGTACATGTCTACATGGGGCCTGTGTCCTCTCCTTGCTTCTCTTCCCAATGGCAAGTCAGCCAGAGGAAAGGCTTCAACACAGATCTCCCTGAAATTTTCAGACACAAGCTCAGTGACACACAATTAGGTGGGTTAAGTGGGAAGGCGGCAGCTAAAATCACTCCATTTCCTGGAAAGCTCAATACTGCCAGACCCCTTAATTCTTGCAGAGTAGCCTGGGTCTGCAGGGAGTGCTGGCCTAGTGCTGGTCACTTTACCCAACACTGTCAAAGGCTCTTCCTCATATCCAAGTGGGTGAGATGCACTCTGCTCAGCACCTTCAAGTTCACTACCCAGCACCATCTGTGATTAAAAATAGCCAAGAAAACATAGCAACTATGAAGGCAATAAGGCCCAGAGGCCAGATCAGATGCCACCTCCCATGGCCCTGAGGACAAGGGCAGCCTGGAAAGAGGACACCACAGATAACCCAGTCTCCTTCAAGACAATCCATCTCTCTTATTCCCTTCTCTCCTCTCCCCTCCTCTCTTTTTTCTCAAAAGGCTACACAGACTCCAACAAGCCACTCCCTTACCCATTCTCCTTCGTAAGCTTAGGTTTTGAGGACAGCAAAATGGCCAAATGAGGCAACTGGGAGACAGGAAAACAGGGAGTGATTTCAACTTTGGTAAACGGGAGAACAAAGAAAGACCCACCTTGTTAAGAGGAAAAGAAAAGAAAACCAATTTCCTGCAATAAAGGCCCAAGGGCAATGTGGAAGAAACAGTAGAACATCTGTTTAAAAAAGCCAGTTGTGCCTGTGGCTCAGTGAGCAGGGTTCCAGCCCCATATACCAAGGGTGGCAGGTTCAAACCCAGCCCCTGCCAAACTGCAACAACAAAGAAAAGCTGGGCATTGTGACGGGTACCTGGTCCCAGTTACTGGGGAGGCTGAGGCAAGAGAATTGCCTAAGCCCAAGACCTGGAGGTTGCCTTGAGCTGTGTTGCCACAGCACTTTACCAAGGGCGAAAAAGTGAGACTCTGTTTCTAAAAAAAAAAAAAGAAAGTAAAGAAAAAGATAAGCCAGTTGCCTAATAGGCAATGTTAATCATAGCTCAAAGCATGGAGCTCCTGGATTCCACCCAACTTATCAATTGGGTTTCTGACCTTCCTGGGTAACCTCAGATCACTTCCTCATCTCCCTCACTGACCCCAACACAGCTCAGTTCCTGCCACTGCAAGAGTATAGCATGGTGCACACACATATCCCAGTGCTGAGTGCCACCAAAGATGAGACATTAGATGCCACTTCGCCATGCTTGTCTATTTGCCTATTCCCTAGACTTGAAAGACTATCCTGCCCATGTCAAGGCTTGAGAAAAGATTCTGCTTTGCCCAGGAGAAGAAAGAAAAGAACTATTCAGTTAATTCTCAATACATTTCCTCTTGCCCAACTGATAAGTCAATTCCTCAGAGACAAAGATCAGCCTTACATTTTTCTTGCACTCCCCAGCCCCTACATCAAGGCCTACACCAAGTTCACTCTTAAGTATTCAGGGAACAAATGTCAGACTCACCCACTCCGTCCTCTCCTTCCTCTAGCCCTGGGAGGCCATGAGGGAAGGGCCTACCTCGCCATGGTGGGTGCAGTAGGTCTCAGGCTTGGTCAGTCCGCAGGTGGATGAAGCTCGGAGAAACTGGGTCCTCCCGATGAGCAGGTCACCAGCAGGTGGATAGCAGGCCCCACGAGAGCAGGCTTGCTGGGCACACAGGAGGCCAGGCAGGGCTGAAATCACAGAGATGTGCCATGGTGCAGCCCCAAGAGAGGAGAGTCCAGCTGGCCACTCCAGTGTCCCTCAGGGGAGCCAATGTCAACAAAACTAGACCCTAGCTGTCACTCAAGCTCCCACTGGCTGCTGGTGGTAATGATTACAGTCCTAAGGCTGTTAAGAGTTAAAAAGCTTATTTCATACTTTAGAACCCCAAACTTGAAAAGGAAAAGAGAAACACTAGCAATCCAAAACCCACAGATGGCCATGAAATGTGGCATCTATATGTGGCTTTTAAAATCGAACTAGCGATACACACTCAACTGCCTAGATAGGGTTGCAGCTCTGTTTGCCCGCAGCATGGCCTCTGGAAGCAGCCCAGAGGAGGACTGACTACTGAGCCACTTGGGAAACATTGAGAGAGGCCTGCACTCTTTCCATTGCAACCAAAGTTGACCCAGCCACACTTTGTGAGTGCCCAATGTCAATCCTCTGGAACATCAAGAACTCAAGCTACAGTGGCTCTGGAACCAGTTTGAGAATGAAAGGATGGGAAACAAATTCTGTACAGCATTCAGGAAACCACAAACAACCCTCAGGTAAAAACAAGAAGACACTTGAGGCCAGGCCCAATGACTCATGCCTGTAATCCTACACTCTGGGAGGCCAAGGTGGGAGGATAATATGAGGTCAGGAGTTCAAGACCACCCTGCCCAAGAACAAGATCCCATCTCTATTAAAAATGTAAAAATTAGCAGGGTTTTAGTGGCCACCTGTAGTCCCAGCTACTCAGGAGGATGAGGTAGGAGGATCATTTGAACCCAGGAGTTTGAGGTTGCTGTGAGCTAGAGTGCCATGGCACTCCAGTCTGGGCAACAGAGTGAGACTCTATCTCAAAATATAAATAAATAAAAAGACACCTAGGAGCCTTTCAAGAGAGTCAAAGAATCTTTTCCCCAAAGGCCCAAAGAAGTGGAGAAATCTCACAGGTGTCCCCAGTAGATGAGTGTTCCAAATCCAAGACAGGTGGAGTGCACACTTCAGTAAACTCTTTTCCCCAAGGCTGTCACTTCCCAGGGCATAACAAGGCCTGGAAGGATGGGGAGGGATACTTACTGAAACACAGGAGAAGGAGTGGTCTCATCTTTAGCCAATGGGGTGATCCCCAGAGAGAATCTCACCTGTGACAGAGAAAAGCACCTGGGTACAACAATGCAAACCTCTAGAGCACATGCACCCCCCCCCTTTTTTTCTCTGTTTCTTGAGGTTTTTTTCAGAACTCTGTACCTAAGATCTTGACCTAGGACACTTCTGGGCCACAAGTACTTTTATAGCAAAAAGCTACGAGAGCTCCAGACCCCTGTACCGGATGGTGTGTGACTCATAGGGCACCTTGGGAAAATCCCATTCCTTCCCAGACTTCAGCTTCCTCCTCTGGAATGGAATGGATGGGAAAGATCAACCACACTTGGCCACCAAATGGACAGGGGAAAAGGGCTGGGCCCTTTGCAGAAGAAGAGCAGTAGGGAAGTCCAAGGCCTGTTCCTACCCCAAGAGAAAAGACTGGCTTTTCTCATGGCCTGAAAGCAGCATCAACCAAGCCACAAGCCCAAAGGTAAATGGGCGAGCCCTCTCCCACTATTGACAAGGTCTCCAAAACTACCCAGGGCCACCCACTGACTGTGGGGCTCAGAATTCTGGGCTGAGCAGGTAGCTGGGAAGCAACAAGGACAGAATTATGCCTCGAAGTCTTTAATAAGTGAATGAAGACTTTATCTGAACAGGAAATACCCCAAAATCTCTCCTATGATGGGCTGGGGTTCACCAAGAGGGGATGGGGCTGGGAGGCTGCAAAGCAGGCAGCTTCTGAAGGAGGCTCAAAAGCCACTGTGAGGGTCCAAGAGAGTGGACTGCCTTGTCAAGCACACCCCATCCTACTAGTGTCCCCTCTGCCATGGACTGGCTGCTCACTCTGCCCCAGTGACAGCCACAAACTCCTTTGGCTAGGATGGAGGGCTGGGTACTCGGCAAGGCAGGGTTTGAGGGGACCTGGAGGCATTCCTGGATCTTTAAAGTGCAGATCCTAATGCTTCAAAATCATTCCTCCTATCTCCTTGCAGAAGAGTCAGGAGCTCAGGGAAGGGACATAAGGCTTGAAGATGGCCTAAGAGAGAGACTCGCAGCTCAGGATTGCCTAAGAGAGAGACTCACCTTCTAATTTTTATACAATGATCTCTCTGCTCTCCCACCCCCAGCTAGAAATCCCCTCAGAACTAGGCATTCTGAGCTGGGCCAGTCCACCCTTTCCACTTCTCTTTTGTGCTCAACCCCAGAGCTGATACCTGCTTTCTTCTTAGTCACTGAGGCATTTACCAGATGTAAAACAGCAATCAAAACAGTAGCAGACATTTTAACCTAGGCTTTGCAGGAGGAAGAATGAATCACGTCCCAGGCACCCAGAGATACAGCCCTTCTCCCTCTCCAGTCTCCATCAGGCAGGTGAAGGTAGGTAACATACCTCGCTCTGCGCTGCTGCTGTCCTTTCTCCAGATCACCTGAGAGCTCCCCTTGAATGTGGGGGTCTCCTCTTCTGGCTTCCAGCTTTTAAACAACAGCCTCACCTCTGGAGACTCCCTAGCTGGGCGTAGCCCCACTTCAGGGCGGGCCTCAGGAATCTGGCAGCCGTCCCGCCCATCTCGTCACAGCACCCCCACCCCTCTGGACGGGACTGGGCAAGTGGGTCTGTACCAGAGGCCTCACAGCAAGCTCCACAGTGCCCTCCTCCCTGGGGGTGCCTTGGGGGTTACCTCATGGGAGGCACCAGGCAGAGTGAGTGATCCTCAGAGATCAGAATTCCTAGGGGAGGGAAAGGCCTTCACATCTGTGCCAGGCACTGTACTTGGCACTTTCCCAAGGCCAGTTGAGGCCAGCTTCCTCTGTCGTAGACCACCCTGGATAGACGACCAGGCAGAGGATGCAAAGATCAGGGCCTGTATAGAGAGCATCAAAGTGCCAAAGTGTCACTGGGTGAGAAGTTCCAAATATCCAGGAAGGACTCCAGAAAGCACCAACCCCCTCCCAAGGGAAAAGAATAAGTAGAAAATCCCAACTTCTTGGGGACTTTGGAGAATCCTTGAAAGGCAAGGTTTCTCGGGAAGGGATCAAAACTCAACTCATCCAGAGAAAGTGTAAGAGGAATGAACAGAGTGACTTGAAATGCCTCCCCTCCAGCTCCCTCTGCAGGGTTGGCCGGGAGCCCTAGGACAGGTAACTACCTGTGACTCACTGCCCCCACTTGCAGGAAGGGTTGGTCTCCTAGCCCCTCCCTCCCTGGGCAAGAATGCCCGCCTGGAGGGCCAGAAAACAGACCTGGCCACAAGTGGTGGGAGGACAGGCTGAAGCAGAGCTGGACTAACAGAGTCAAAGCAGACTTCCCCTGGCCACCTGCCAGGCCTGAGAACACAGCTTCCATTGTGGGCTCCTGGGCCTAGAGCCACTGTGAAAGGAAGTAACAGGCCCAGATGGAGGGGCTGGTCTCCCAGAGCACACTTCCCCTGGTTGGGGTCAGAGAACTTTTAGGGAGATCTGGAAGGTCACCCAGTTCATATCTTGGTCCTGGAAAGCCTGCCCTGGCATCATTTTTGGAATGCTATTGCCTCAAAGCTGCAATTTAAAGGAGACTCTTAACTACCTATTCCAGCCTTCACTGTCTCCTAAACAGAAAGTTCTCTACCATTGGAGGCAAGGAGGGTTATGCCAAGAAATTAGTTTGAAAACCCTTAAGGGAAAAATACAGGATTTTGTGGATCAAACTGGGCATTTCGAGCCCTCAGGTTCTTATTTAGCGTAAGTTCAGGTGGGCCAGGGGCAATCACATAATTGGCAAATTCGTAAGTAGTTGTTAGATGCATCACTGATACTCTAATAAATGTTAGTGTCAGTAAAGCCAGCATCCCTTTAACACAAGAAGACCCCCATGTAGTCCCCTGCAGAGAAGGGGGATACACCTGCATTTTGAGTTCCCCTGCCTGGTGAGCTCTCCCCTTCTCCAACTCCCTGAACTCAAAGCTTTCAGGAAACGCTCATCCTCTGCCCATCACCAGAGGCTGACAAAGAACTCATTAATAATTAACTCAGCAGAAGAGAGCAGGTGTTGCAATCCCAGATCCGCCAAGGAGACAAGGTGGGGCGGGCATGCGGTAGGCCTCAGCATGAGTGTCTGGGGCCCTTTAAATCCCCTTACTCCACCCTTTTTCTGAGGCCAAGAGGGCCCAGGTAAATAAACATTTGGTGTCTCAGACTTCACAGGCTGGGGCAGGTTCTGAAGTGGTTTGGCTTTGCAGAAGGGAAATGCTAATTGCTGTGCTCGGGTGGGCCCCCAAGCCCACTCACACTCCCAGCAGAGTCCAGGAAGTTGTTTCTGCAGACACCCAAGGGTGGTCCAACCTGGCTCACTCTTCAAGGACACTGATCATTTCCCAGTGGGGATCCAGTCCCCCCACTCCCACAACTCCAGGGACCCTGGAGCCTGGGATTTGGGCAGGGTTTGGCTAAGGCTAAAGAGGAGACAGGAATCTGGTTGGAGACCCTCAGCCTCCCCCCTCTACACACCCCTTTTCCTCTCTCCTTGCCTCCCATCCTCCTGTGACATGCATCTTCCCCAGAGTCTCGGCTGATCAGAATTTGTGCTCAGGAAGTGGCTAGTAAGATCATCCTTGACCCAGTTTCTCCTGCACCCACACCAATGTATCAGCAAATTCTGTTAGCTTCCACTTCCAAAAGCAACTAGAATCCACTTCTGCCTTCCTGGCCTGAGCCTCCCTTCGCGGGATATCTGTAACTCATTTGTGTGCAAGTCCCAACAGCAGATCTCTGCGCCCCTTGCTCAGAATCCTGCACGCCATCCTCATCCCACCCAGGGCCAAGCCAAAGGAGGCCCCAGATGGTCAGAAGAACCCCATATTATACCTCTCTACTCCGTCACCAACCCCTCCCTGCCTTCCTCTTGGCCGAGCGGCTGCTTGCTGTGCCTCCAGATTGCCAGGCCTGCTCCTCTCTCAGGACTTGTGCTCCAGCTGCCTCTGCAGCCTACAATGCGCTTCCCCTTAGACATCTGCAAAGCTCTCTGAATTTTTATTTTTAAGCCTTTTTCACACCCTAACTTCTCAAGGAGGCCTGCTCTGACTACCTTGTCTAAAACTATAGCCGACTTCCCTGTCGGGTCCCTCCCCCCTCCTCCAGCACTCCCAACCCCACCTACCCTACATTTGGTTGAGTTATATTTATGTATTTATCTGTTGGGGGGGAGGGGCAACAATTACCACCTTCTAACCAACTGTATAATTTATCTAGTTATCATGTTTATTTTCTGTGTCCTCCACCACTAGAATATAGTGTCCAGGAAGGCAGAGATCTCTGTTTTGTTCACTACTCTTTTCCAGGTGACTGACACATAGTAGATGCTCAATATTTGTGGAATGAATGGATTCACACTGAAGTGTAAATAATTAACGTAGTTCAATGAGTTCTTCATGCCTTTTTTGTGTAGCTGCATTCTCAGAGGGCACAGTCTGGGCTTTTGGTTACCAGAATGAATTATCAACAGTGGAAATTCATCCATCAGCCAGCTGCAGTGCAGAGGTCTTTTTTGAGGTGCCTGTCCCCAGATCACAGAAATGTCACCAATTGATAAAGGCAGTATACTTCTTTTCCTGCTTACCAGCCGTCCCTGGCAATATCTCTGACAGGGCGTGGGGGTGGCACCAGAAGCTCCTTTCTCCATTATCCATCTGTCAGGCTCAAACTCTCCAATGTGTTAGGGAGATCAGCCAAGTTCTAATCAATGAGATATCAAGGGAAGGGAGTAAAAGAAGGAGGAAAAGGAGGAAGAAAAGGGGAGAAGCAGCTAGAGAGGATAAGAGAGCCTAGTCCAGACTATGAATCAAGTGTCGGAGGAAGGGGCACCAGGTGACTACAGCCCAGGCACCACCTGGATGGAGACAGTGAGTCATGGCTGAGTCCTTGTCTGCGGGACAGGGTGGATTCTAGGAATGGCCCTGAGGATTTGCCATGTTACTAAAGCTGGCGTAGCCTTGCACTCTAGCACCGCTGCTCAGCCGTCCAGACAATTGGTCGCTCTTCTGTGTGCCTGCTGGGCAACCAGAGAGAGGGTGGGCCTGGTATGATAGCACAGAGAGGAGCCCAGCCTCAGGAAGGGGCAGGCTGTCAACAGGACATGAGCTGCTGCCATGGGTGACTCTGCTCCACACCCTTCCCTCTCTCCCCACGTAGACAACTGCACCCATTAGCTTGAGCCTGAGGGCTAGAAGAAATGGGGCAGTCAGCCAAAAATAACATTTATAGCAAACTCGCACTGGTCTAAGCCCTTTACATGTAACTGACTCAAAACCCACCACATCTCCATGGAGATGAGTGAAGACATGATGATCACCAGAGGAAGGGGATGCCTGAAGTCAGGCTCCTGGGCCCCCTTAGAGGCTGCAGGCCCTTCTGCTCTGTCTCCTGAGGCACATCCCCAAATGGCCCCTCTTGAGCGGCATGGCCCAGTGCAGCCTGCAGTAGGCTGGTCCCTGGCTGGCTGGCTTCCTCCGTACCTGCCACCTCCATCCCCTCCCAGCCCCAGCAGAAGGGCCAGCCCATCACCACACCCTCCTCCAGCCCGACCACTCTTCCTCTACCCATTATTCTGCTCAGCCATTGACCTCTGTGAGTTAGGTTCTCTGGACCTAAGTCCAGACTCTGTGACCTTTAGCCAAGATTTACCACGTGGAGCTGGCCATGGAGCCGTGGGGCCATAGCCCAATCTCCTCAGGAGAGACGTACATACACGTGTCTGAAGGGGTGACATGTAGGTAGGCACGTGGCAGGTTGTGGCAGGTGGTAAGCTTCTGGAAAAGAAGACAGACAAATAGCTGAGAGTCAGATGGGGCACTTACAACCTAAGATCTGCTCCCCAAGCTATCAGCGGGCTGCCCCACAGAACCCCAAAATTCTGATCCCTGAAAGGGCTGCTAGAGAGACAAACTAAATGTCCCAGTGTTCAAATTGGCATTTAAGAGGGCTGAGTATAGAGAAATAAGCACCTTGTGGTTTGAGCGGGAAGGGGTTATGTGTGCGTCTGGTTTCCTGTCTGGAATCACGGCTGTCTAACAGCATTTACTCCACACCTCCCCGCAGCACTTGCGGCCACACTGAGGTCTGTGTATGAACTTGACTTAGTTCTAGGTCTGCTACTCAGTGTAAGCTTAAATTGGTGGGCCTCTCTCTGGGCTTCAGTTTCATCATTTTTAAATAAGTGTGTTTGACTCCACTGGTTCTCACACAGGCTGCCCCTCAGAGTTACTTGGAGACCTGACAATGTCATATCCCAAGGCCAAGCCTCCCCCAGAGATTTATTGGCCTGCAGATGGGCAGAGACATTCGTATGTTTTTAAAGGTATCTGGGTGATTCTAACACCCACCTAGGGCTGGGAGACACTGAAGCCCCCTGCAGCTCTAGGATGCTCTGCTGTCAGGGTGGGGTGGTTTAGGACAACAGTTAGAAGTATAGGCAGACTTGAGAGTGAGAGAAATGAAGACTCAAGTCCAATTCCAGACTCACCAGCTGTGTGACTTTGAACAACTGAGTTAACACTCAAAGCCCCCTGTATTGCAGTGAGAATAGTGACAAATCTACCTGATGGATCCTGTGAATATTAAATTAAATAATTCATGCATAGTTCTCTGCAAAGTACCTGAGTAAGTGTGTCCTCCTCAAAGGGTATTTGTCCACGCACACATAACATATAGGTGATAGAGGCTATGATCAGCGGTCTTTTCAGTTTTAACAAAAAGCACATAACTCTCCCATCCAATTGGTTTGTGAGGCCCTCCTTCTCCTCCCCAAGGGAAGCCTCAGGCCCCAGGCCCCAGATCGAGAATCTGTGCTTTAATCATTCCAAAACCCTTTTCCTTACGGTCTGTAAACTCCCCAGAAGCCAAGACCTGGTCCAGAAGGAAGAGAAGGCACACCAGGGCTGGCCAGAACTGAGCTCCCTGGGAGTAAGGGGTGCTTCCAAACTTCCCAGACAGAAAAAAGCCAAAGGCAGAGGGTAATGTTTACAAATACAGAGCACAGAGGAGCCAGTGTAAGCTGACAGACTCATTGCTTTATAGCTTTCAAGAGCTAGTAAAACCAGAGTCCAACACCTGATAAAGATAGGAGTCAAAGCTGCTCTGGGCAGATTTGCAGCTGAACTCAGGGCAAGTGCTCAGTAAGTCTGAGGGCAGCAGAGAAAACACACTTCTCCAGGGCCCTCTGCTTTCACTGATAAAGACGGGTCAATTTCCCCTCAGACAAGAGTGATAAGTTCTTAACCAATCTATTTTTTTCCCCTTAAAACAGAATGCAGAAACGAACCCCTTCCTATCCAAAATATTGATTAAAAGATTTATATAACTTCGGGAAATGTTTAGGAGGCACTGTTAAATCTACTTAACGCTAAAGAAAAAAATCACTCAGAGAACAGGGAGAAAATAGCCAAAATGTTAGCATTTCCCATTTCTATTTCTTTGTGTGCTCTCAACTTCCACAATGAGTGTCTTCCACTAAATAATCAGTACAGTAAAGTAAGAAGACTCAGGGTCAGAAGACTGATTTCTGTCCACTGTAAGTGGCCTTTGATTAATCCTTCCTTTTTCTTCCTGCTCCTTCACCTGAGAGCCCTTCTACTAAACCCACTGACTGAGAATCTGCTCTGTAAGTTTCCTAAATCATCGCAGATTCTTGGGTCAGGAGGTGTTTTGTCAAGATAGCAGTTAGCACAGGACAAACCTGTGGGAAGAGGAAGAAAAGAAGGCAGGAAGGGAGGAAGCACTGAAAACATGGTGATTAACTACCAGCAACTTATCTTCCTGCTTTGTGTATTAGGGAAAATCAAAAAGAAAGAAAGTCAGTTCTCAATTTATCTATATTTTGGGAGAAAGAAGAAATGACGAAAGTAACTGAAATTATCACCCTCATTTGCATTTCTCCCATGATAATACCACCTGATCCCGGTTTTTCCCATTGCTAACTCAGAAATTTGTATTCCCTGGCAGTTCACACTGTTCAAATATAAATGGGCATATATGTTCATGACTGTGATGTTATATCTCTACATCATACATATGCATGGTCTCCAACAAGAGTTAGGACTGCCAGATAAAATACAAGAATCCCAGTTAAATTTGGATCTCAGATAAACAAGAAATACTTGTGTGGTATAAGTAGATTCCAAATATTTCATGGGGCACACTTATTCCAAAATATTAATTATAATTTATCAGAAATTCTAATTTTACTGAGTGTTCTCTCTTTTTATTTGCTAATTCACTTGGGTTTTGTTTTGTTTTGTTTTGTTTTTTGAGACAGATTCTCACTTGGTCACTCTTGGTAGAGTGACGTGGCATCCTAGCTTGCAGCAATCTCAAACTTTTGGGTTTGAGTGATTCTCTTGCCTCAGCCTCCCAAGCAGCTGGGCCCACAGGCTCCTGACACAATGCCCAGCTATTTTTAGAGACAAGGTTTCGCTCTGGCTCCAGCTGGTCTTGAACCTGTGAGTTCAGGCAATCCGCCCACTTCAGCCTCCCAAGTGCTGGGATTACGGGTGTGAGCCATTGCGCCGGCCCATCAACTCACTTGTAGTAGGGAGTTTACCCGGTTCCATGGCTTCTAGACTTTTCCTAACCTGGTCAGCCTCTAGAACAGTGGTTCTCAACCTTCCTAATGCCGCAGCCCTTTAATACAGTTCCTGTGGGTCGTGACACACAGGTTGAGAACCACTGCTCTAGAAGATCCGCCATCTGTTAATTATCTTCCTAAAATATGATGCTCTGAAGTGAGCATAGGTGCGACGGGTTCTGGATGCCTTGACATCATGGTGGCATCCTCTGGACAAAGAACCGCCTTTAGCAAAGAGTGCTCCAGGTAAAGGACTGCACACTGAACCAACGATGTAGAGATGGGCCTATCCCTCCTCATCTGGAGACTGCAGGAGGGCTTCTTGGGCATTGTAGGGTGTATTTCCTCCCTTGTTTAAATACTGCTCCAGAAAGAAATGGCTGTGTGCTCTGCTACATATACAACATCCCATTTAAGCATCGCTGTAGCCCTTAAAGTGGCTCTTTGAAGGAGATATTATTATCCTCTTTTTATAGCATTGTTAAGTAATTTGTACAAAGTAACAGGGCTAGTGTTTTAGGATATGTATATGTAGTAATAAATTAGCCTTAAAGTCTCAGCAGTTTAACATAGCAAAAGATGACATGGTGCTTGCAGAAAGAAACGTCTCAGGCAGTGGTGGCAGTGGGGGAGGGACCCTCTGTTCCACACAGTGACTCAGGGACTCCTTGTAGTTGCACTAACCAGGACACGTGGTCTTAAAAGTCACAGCAGCAGGGTTAGAGGCAGCAGGGAGGAACTCCCTACACTTATTCCATGCTTTAACTCCCAAATGACCCATCACTTCTGCTTATAACCCACTGGTCTCAACTACTCCCAGAGTTCGTAAGTAATCTTTCTATGTGTCCAGAAGAGGAAAACAAGGAAGGACCTGGTGAACACACAGCACGGGCTACCACAACTAGCATATGGTAAAACCAGAATTCAACGGCAGATCTTTAAGCTTCCAAAGTCCACACTCTGTTCACTGCAGCATTTAACCTCCCAAGATGGAAGGAATCTATTTTTCACAAAAAGGAAATATCATATGGGATAATTTGCAGAAACAAAACCTCAAGGAAACTGGTAGGAAAAGCAGCTGTGATGAATATTCTAAATTTGCAAAACCTCGAACATGGCAAGAATGTCCCCCCTAAAAGCCCTTAAGCACATAGATGAGACCTCTGCAAATTATAGCCAGAGGGTAAATATCTATGAGACGTGCATGCTGCTTCCGTCCCTAAGAGAAACACCGCTAGGGGTGGCAGCAGGTCTTTCAGGAGATGATTCTGGTCTGTTGCCAGGTGAGCAATCATTGTGGATGGTCTGGGACTTCTACAATTTTAGCTCTGAAAGTTCCCCATCCCAGAAAAGACTTCAGTCCCTGGCAAACTGGAACAGTTGATCACTCTTGTTGTACATCCGTATTTTTTTCTCCCAGACAGCTTTTGAAAGTGTCCCCTCAAGTGGCTCAGCAAACACTTCAAGAAGATGAACAGTGATCTGAGAAACTAAAGTTTGCTCTGCATCCAAGAAAAACCTGGTTGTAAACAGCACGTGGGAGTAGCAGTTCCCTTTGTGGCACTTAGTAAAGCAGCTCTCTACATGCTCATTGGGGCATGCCACGGTGGCTTTTGTTCTGCAGACAGCTGACTGCTGCATCCTGATGAGCAGGACATTTTTTCCCCCGTCAGACCCAAATTGAGCTTGCAGATACACTAACAACTCTGTCTTTCTTAAGTCAAATACCATTAAAACAGGTTGCATTTGTGCTATTCTTAGGATGTGTATGGGTAAGCACACATACAGACACACATGCATACCTATGCACTTTTTCCTGCTGAATTTCATCACCTTTTTAGTTTTGGCTTGTGCTGTGTTTACTGTGAGTCAGATTTGGTATGGACTTTATCCTGCACATTCTCCATCAACTCCAGGTTAAAGTCTAAAGTCTTCAGCCAGACACTCAGGGTACAGGTGAAAAAGCTGCATTTTAGCCCTAATTCACACAAACCCCTTCATGCAAGTGCTTTGATTCAGCCATTTGCTTCCTCAGCCACATTTAGGTTTGATTCATCTTATGCTGCCCTATCCACCTCATACATGCTTGGCAAAATCCTAAATCCAAGACTCAGATCAGATTCCTAGTCAGTGATGGTGTCCCTGGTATTCTATGTAAATTCTTCCCAAGCTTTAGCAATTTTACCTATATAACTCAATCAGCAGTAAGTTCCCTTCTGTTTTGTATATCCCTTTTCTAAATACCTCCAATTTGCACACTTAATGTTCATTCAACTTTTAATTATTTTGCGATTTTTTTCCCCATCCATGGATTGTAAATTCCTTGAAGTCAAAGACGACCCTTGAATGCATAGCCCAGTGTTCGTGCATAGTAGGTGCCTGATAAGCAGACTTTGATTTATTAGAATGGATTCTTAGAGCAAAGGAAACCAAACATAAAAAGTGCTTGAAGAATATGATGCCGTGAATACTACTCCCCCAACTCCCTGTCAGAACAACTTATAGAGAAAATCACCCAGAAAAAGAAATACCAATTTCTTTCCCCCTAAGAATTGGAACCTGGGAAAATTCATGATGAACTTGCTGATCCACTCATCAGCAGAATTCCAAATCTATGCAGCCTTGAACTTTTTGCCAACTTCTTATTTTATCCACCATGGCTGGTACTTAGGGATGGGAAGGCCAAGAATTAATCTAGTAGTCGTTGTGGTATTTGTAACTGAAATAGTTCTGGGGTCAGGCCATAGATGTAGGAACTCACAGCTTTAAGGCCCAGTTGTTAGACTCTTAAGAGATAATGAAAGAGGCAAATGTGGGTTTGGGAGACAGGAAGGCACAAATAGACAGAGGGTCTCAGCATCTCTAAATATGTTCTTAGGATCCTATGCTGCTCCCAAAGAGTCAGGAAACATACGTAGTGAAAGGTCTATTAGTCACTGCCTGTCCCTGTGCTATTAATGATAATGTGCTGCAGTTTCAGACCCATCTGATCCTTGGCCAATGAGCACCAAGTCAAATACACTAAGAATCCTCCCCCCTACAAACTGGGGCCCAGAAATGTGTGTTTCTCCAAGTCCACTGCCTAGGATTCAAGAGCATCACAAAGGCAATCGGAGCAGCTTCTCTCATTGAACCCTGACTCTGTGTGTCTGATCTGCTGCTTCTCTGCTCTTTCTGGTTGGGTTTTTGACAGTGCTTATTATCCCTCCAGTGGTTCTTGGGACCTGAATTGTGCATCTGAATCCTCCTAGCAAATCAGTCTGTCTATTGACACCCCTCTACCACAGCTTCTACCTGGTACTCATTCTCAAGGCCTGGACTTTTCTTCCAGTTTTCCTCATCACATGTCAGCAGACCCTTCTGACTTATGACCCAGAAGCAGAGAACTATCCAAAACTATTCATCCACTCTAAAAATATTTATTGAGCACCCACCAGTTGGCCAGTCACCCAGCAACACACCAGTAAACAAGTAGGACACAATCATTGTCTCATGGGACACAGACATTAAACACATAATTACCAAATAATTTATTAATTTATTAATTTTGCAACCTCAACTTCTTTAGCCAGCCAAGAGCACTCTTTTCTCTACTACCCAAATAACAATGCTTCTGAGAATTCTAAGGTTAGATGCTAACAGACTAATCCATTTTGGTGGCTGCTGCCCTCCAACATGTCCAGCTTTCTTGGAACCATTTCTCCATGCTTCCTACAATCTCTCCAGCCTATTTTGGCCCCCAAAACAAAGCAAAAACAAATATGATCTTTCTTCCATTCTCCAAAGAACAAAACCCATAACTGTTGAGTTTAAAGAACTTTATTGAAAATGTAAAGACAGCATGGGGAAATTACAACCTAAAAATAAATATTAGCTCTCACTGCCCTCAGAATCATCCAGCAAGATAGCATATTCTTTTACTACTTCCCTCCTTATCTCTGATCTTCCCACATTGCTGGAGCCAGGGCCCACTGTCCTTTGTCAAAGATCCCCCCTTTTTGTACACCCACTTCTCCCTTCCCATCCCATGTAGACAGCACCATAGAGGGTAACAGCCCAAGCTGGCCTGTCAGCCTTGTGATTAATCTACTCACTGCGATTTACCACATATCAACCTGCATTCATTCGTTCATTTGAGAAATATCTACTGAGCACTTTGTACCAGGCACTATGCTAAGTAACGAAGATACAGTGGCAAACCAAACAGACAATACCCTGCCTTCATGGAGGAGACAAACAATAAACTAGCAAACTAAAAGCAATGTGACAAGCACAGATATTGATACTGTCTATGAAATAATAAAAAAGCAGGAAGATAATGGTAGATGGGTCTCAGGAAGGTCAGAATGCCATTTTATTAAAGATGGATCAGAGAAGTCCCTATGAGGAGGTGACATTGGGATGAGCCCAAAAGAGTTAGGGCTGAATCTCTCAAAACTGGCTACACATATATTTAAAGAGTCAGCAAAGGAGGACCATTAAGCTCTCTTTTGAAAGTTTTTATTTTTAATATTTTTAAGAAGACGTGGAAATAGACACCCTGGGAGAAATTAGAATATGAGGCCAGATGCATTGGCTCACACCTATAAAGCACTTTGGGAGGCTGAGGCAGGAGGATAGATTAAGCCCAGGAGTTCAGGACTGGCCTGGATGGCAGAGCAAGACCCTGTCTCCACAAAAAAATAAAGAAAATTCGCTGGATGCGGCAGCACACACGTACAGTTCCAGCTTCTCAGGACACTGAGGCAGGAGGATTACTTGAGCCCAGGAGCTTGAGGCTGCAATGAGCTGTGATCGTGCCACTGCACCGCAGCCTGGGTGGCAGAACAAGGCCCTGTCTCAAAAAATAATAATAATAAAAGAAAAATTAGAATGCACTACATCCTACCCTACACATATATTACAGTTTAATACTATTTTCATTTTGATTTACTAGACAAGGTGAAAGAGCCCTAATCCTTTGAGGGATTAGGACCTCTAAAGTCCTACTCAGTCCCCAAAAGATACTAGAAAGGTGTGACACCAGGTACAGCAAGAACAAGCATCAAGGCTCTGTGGCAGCTAAGACCCTGACCTCTTCTGGGGGTAGAAAGAAAGGGCAGGGGGTTGAAACTACAGCCGGAGGAGCAGGCAGGGCCAGATCACACAAATGGAATGGTTCTCAACCCTAGTTATATATGAGAATTTTTGGAATTAAAAAAGAATTTCTAGTGCCTCGACCCTACCGCAAGAGATTGAACTGGTCTGGGATGGGGCTGAGGAACTGGTATTGTTTTAAGTTCCTCAAGTGATTCTAACACATAACCAGGGTAAATAGCCACTGACATAGGACCTTGGAAGGAGCCAGAGAGACCAAGCACCAAATGGTGAGGAACAATGATCCTGGAAGCAGAATGCCTGTCTTGAATCCCCTCTCTGTCACCGGTCAGCTGTGTGATCCCAAGCACCTTGCTTAAGCATTTTGTTTCTCAAGTTTCCTCATCTGAAAAATGGAAATTATAGTCCTCACAAGTTAATATACACAAAGGTCTCAGAAAGCGCATATTAGGAGTGTAAGGAGTTTTAGCTTTGAGCATCTTGCAGGAGGCATGACAATACCTTGGCCTAGGCCAGAGACAGTGAACATGGAGAGAAGTAGATGGAGCTTTGAAGTAAAAAAAAAAAAAGCAAGAATTTCATTTGACATGTATTAAGCTAAAGACACCTTATTGTCCAAGAAGAGACACCAAACAGCTTAATATGTAAACCTGGAGCTCAGGAGAGACAAATTTCAAAGTTATTAGCATACGGAGCTGTGCTGTCTAGTACAGTAGCCACTAGCCATGCACAGGTGCTTCATTTAAATTTAAATAATTAAGATTAAATGAAATTAAAAATTCAGTTCACCCATCATCTTAGCCATATTTTAAGTGCTTAGTAGCCAGTAACTAGTGCTACCACAGTGGATATGTCCATTACCGAAGAAAGTTCTTTAGAGAGAGCTAAGAAAGTCCCAAACTATGGGACTGTAAAAAATCATTTAGAACGTGGCTCACAATTCTGGCTACACACTAAAATCACCCAGGAATTCAGAGTTGATTCATCCTGGGGAACGCCCAGGCATTGGTAGCTTTTAACATCTCCTAGGATGGTTGTAAAGTGGAGCCAGGGTTGAGAACCACTGACCCAAGCAAACAACATAGATGGTAGAGAGGGATCGTGTGAGGGTCTACACTGCTCCAACATCAGTCACTCTCAACCTTGCCTGCACAGTGGACTCTCCTATAGAGCTTTAAAAATCACTGACTCCTGGGACCTACATGGAGAGACTTCTGACTCAATTGGTCTGGCACTCAACCTGGAGTTCAGGTATTTTAAAAGCTCCCAAAGTGATTCTAATGTACATCCGAGGCTGAGAACCACTGAAAGAGGACAAAGATGCAACAAGGAAGACTTAGGAAAAAATTAATGTGGTAAGATGAAAACAGGAGAGTGTGGTGTGCCCGAACTACAGAGAAAAGGAGTGTTTCTATGAGGAAGAAATGGGCATATCTATTAACTGCTAAAAACATCAATCAAGTCCCATTAGATTTTGGTGGAGTGGTAGAAGTGAAAGCTGATGGGAGTGGGTGAAACAGTGATGGGCTGGTGAAGTGGACACAATGTTTGCAGACAACTACTAATGAACAGTTGGAGTTATGAAGAAAAGCAAAGGGTTCCGGAAGCAGCTGGAAAGTGATGGGGGGGGTGTCATAGATGAGGGTTTTTAAGATAAAAGTTTTAGAGTATGTTTATCTGCTGGTGGAATATACTCTTATAAAGAGGGAGAAAGTGATGATGTAGAAGAGTGGAAAGATCTGGCGGGAGGTTTACTTCTTATCCAAAATCTGTACCTCATACTATGGACCAAATGTTCATGTCCCCACCAAACTTAGTTGAAGCACTAAGCCCCAGTGGGCCAATATTTGGAGATGGAATCTCTAAGGAAGTAATTAAGGTTAAATGAGGTCATAAGTGTGGGGCCCCAATCCAGTAGGATCAGTGTCTTTTTTTTTTTTGAGACAGAGTCTCAAACTGTCATCCTGGGTAGAGTGCTGTGGTGTCATAGCTCATGGCAACCTCAAACTCCTGGGCCCAAGTGATTCTCTTGCCTCAGCCTCCCGAGTAGCTGGGACTACAGGCGCCCACCACAATACCCGGCTATTTTTTGGTTATAGTTGTCATTGTTGTTTGGCAGGCCCAGGCTGGATTCAAACCCACCAGCTCTGGTGTATGTGGCTAGTGCCCTAGCCACTTGAGCTATGGGTGCCAAGTCAGGATCAGTGTCCTTATAACAAGAGACACTAGAAAGCTCACTCATGCACCCTCTCCCTTCCTCCCTCCTTTTCTCCAAATCAGTTAGTGTCTTGATCTTGAACTTCTAGCCTCCAGAATTGTGAGAAAACAGATTTCTGTTGTTTAAGCCACCCAGCCTAAGGTATTATTATGGCAGCTGAGAAGATTAATATACCCTACCTCTACCTTCCTCCTTGCTAAAAGATTCTCAATGTCTTTCAGGTTCTCAGGGCAACTGCCCTATCTTCAGCTCAATGCTAAATCTTGATGAACTTAAGCCAATTATCTTACTCTATGTGTGCTGCTATAACAAAATACCCTAGACTGAATAACTTACAAACAATAGAAATTTATTTCTCACAGTTCTAGATACTGGGAAGTCCAAGATCAAGGCACCAGTAGATTCAGTATCTAGTAAAGTCTCACTGTCTGCTTCACAGATGGCACCTGCTAGCTGTGTCCTTATATGATAGAAAGAACGAATGAGCCCTCCTCAGACTCTTATACACTGTAAGGGCACTAATCCTTTTCATGAGAGCTCCACCATTATTATCCAATCACCTCCCAAAGGCCCACCTACTAATACCATTGCATTGGGTATGTAGATTTCAACATATAAATTTGGGGAACAAATAAACATAAACATACATACCATAACATCAGTAGTTCTCAAACTTTAGGATGCCTCAGAAGTACTTAGAGGAGTTTTTTTGGGGGGAAGGCAGAGGCTCACTCTGCTGCCCAGGCTAAAATGCTATGGCATCAGCCTACCTTCCAGCAACCTTAAAGTCCTGGGTTCAAGCAATCCTCCTGCCTCAGCCTCCCAAGCAGCCGCAACTATAGGTGCCCACCACAACACATGGCTAGTTTTGCTATTTTTAGTAGAGACAGTGTCTTGCTGTTGCTCAGGCTGATCTCAAACTCCTGAGCTCAAGGGATGCTCTCACTTTGGCCTCCCAGGGTGCTAGGATTACAGGTAAGAGCCACTGCACCTGGCCCAAAATTACCTAGAGGACTTTTAAAAACACAAATGGCTAGTCCTCATCCAGAATTTTTGATTCAGTACATTTGGGGTGGGGCCCAAGGATTTACATTTATAACAAGTTCTCAGGTGGTACCACTGCTGGCAGTCCTAGGGAGAACCTTTGAGAACCACTGGTCTAAGCTTATCATGCTAATCCTTTTCTTTATACATAGTCTTAGGGATGCCTATGTGATCTAGTCTATCCAATGAAAAGAAATGTCTGGGAGAATTATAGGAAAATTTTCCTTGCTGATAAAAAAAGAAAGAATGGCCTCTCTTCTTTTGCTAGATGTTGTCATATTAAATGTGATGCATGAAATTGGGCAGCTATCTTGGGACCATGATGATAACTAAACTGTGGCAAGCCACCATGCTGAAGATATCATAAGAGAAAGATAAAAAGAGCCTGAATTCTGCTGGGAGAACTGGATATCCTCATGTAAAAGACTGAAATTGGACCCTCATCTTTCTCCACTCACAAAAATTGATTCAAGATGGATAAAGGACTTAAATTTAAGGTATGACACAATAAAAATCCTGAAAGAAAGCATAGGAAAAACACTGGAAGATATCGACCTGGGGAAAGACTTCATGAAGAAGACTGCCATGGCAATTGCAACAACAACAAAAATAAGCAAATGGGACTTAATTAAACTCAAAAGCTTCTGTACAGCTAAGGAGACAACAACCAAAGCAGATAGATAACCTACCCAATGGGAAAGGATACTTGCATATTTTGAATCAGACAAAAGCTTGATAACTAGGATCTATAGAGAACTCAAATTAATCCACATGAAAA
>CAUYRH010006824.1:0-12888 GCA_963574655.1 Perodicticus potto
AGCCCTCAGAATGGTAGAGAATATTTGCAGGTTATGCCTCCAACAAAGGTTTAATAACCAGAATACACAGAGAACTTCAACATATTAGCAAGAAAAGAACAAGCGATCCCATCTCATGATGGGCAAAAGATCTGAAGAGAAACTTATCTAAAGAAGACAGGCGCACGGCCTTCAGACACATGAAGAAATGCTCATTATCCTTAATCATCAGAGAAATACAAATCAAAACTACCTTGAGATATCATCTAACTCCAGTAAGATTAGCGCACATGATGAAATCCCAAAACCAGAGATGTTGGCATGGATGTGGAGAAAAGGGAACACTTCTACATTGCTGGTGGGAATGCTTAATTTCTTATTGGAGGATCTATCCAACACTGCCAAAGGGGCATTAAAATCTCTGACTATTATGATGCTGCAGGAAATCAAGTTATTCTTTTCTGTTAGAGACTCTCTTGTAAATTGAGGTGTATTCTGGTTGGGTGCATCAATGTTAATAATTGAAATCTCATCATGTTCAGTGTTACCCTTCACAAATATGAAGTGACCATCCTTATCTTTCCTTACATTTGTTGGTTTAAATCCTATTGTATCTGTGAATAAGTTTGCAATACCTGCTTTTTTCTGATTTCCATTTGCCTGAAATAGATATAACCATCCTGTCACCCTAAGTCTATATTTATCTTTTAAGGTAAGATGAGATTCTTGTATTCAACAGATATCTGGCCTGAGTTTTTGTATCCTGTTGTCCAACATGTGCCTCTTTAGAGGACAATTTCAACCTTTCACATTAATTGAATTAATTCTGCCTGGAAGAATTTAGAGTATTGAATTTTTCAAAAGTCCAATGGACATTTTTAATCCTTTCACCCTTGTGGAAGGTGAAATTTGATCAAAAATTTCTGAATGAGTTTACTTTTGTGATAGAGGATTGCGCTGGTCATTATGGAGGATAGGTTTGAGAATATCATGGAGAGCTGGTTTAGTTATGGCAAATTTCTTCAACATGTGAATTTCATTAAAGTATTTAATTTCTCCATCATAAATGAAACTCAGTTTAGGTGGATACAGGATCCTGGGTTGAAAGTTATTTTGTTTTAGGAGATTAAATGTTGATGACCACCCTCTTCTAGCTTGAAAGGTTTCAGCAGAGAGATCTGCAGTCATTCTAATATTCTTCCCCTTGTAGGTTATGGTTTTCTTACATCTGGCTACTTTCAGAATTTTCTCCTTCATATTAACTTTGGTGAAGTTAATTATAATGTGTCTGGGAGATGTCTTATTTATATTGAGTCATGCTGGGGTTCTGAAAGTGTCTGCTATCTGAGTTTCAGAATCTCTTGGCATGTCCAGGAAGTTCTCATTAATTATCTCATGGAGCAAAGCATGAGGGCCTTTCAAAGCCACCACATCACCTTCAGGAATTTCTATAAGATGAATATTAGTTTTCTTCAAATTATCCCAGAGCTCTCTGAGAGAGTGATCCATTTTTACTCTCCACTTCTCTTCCTCTTTGAGCATTTGGGAGCATTCAAAAGCTTTGTCTTCGAAAATCCTTTCTTCTGCCTGTTCCATTCTGTTGCTGTGGGATTCTACTGTATTTCTCATATCTTTGAGAGCTGCAAGCTCTTGTCTCACTGTGTCAAAATCTTTGGTGATTTTGTCTTTGAATTCATTGAATTCTTGAGACAACTTTTGAGATGCTCCTTGAATTTCAAATTCCAACTTTACCTCTATTTTATTAAACTTATTTACAATCCAAAATCTGATTTCTATTTCTGACATCTCAGCCATTTGTTTAGCATATGGAATCTTCTGGTGTGTCCACCATGTCATTCCTTAGGGCAGTAATCTACTTTGATTATTCATGTTGCTGAAGTTTTTCCACTGAGTCTGTCCCATGATTATTTTACACTGTTTGGCTAGATAAGGTGAAGTTGGGTTGAGGTCTCCTGGAGTAGGGATTAACAAGCCCTTTGCCCAAGAACCGGGACTGGTTTTTGTACCTTTTCCCCTAGAGCTTTGCAAAGAACCTGTACTGTGCTACAGACTGAGGTACTGGGGACCTGCTTGGTGTGGTGGGGCTAAGTGGCTCTGTCTTGTTTTCAGTTGGTCTCTGTCCAATCCTAGTTAATCAGTAACTCTGGGTTGAAGTCTCAGCTGTGGAGAAATACCAGCAACTAAGTCACCCTTCTCCCCCTTCCTCCCCCCCCCCCCCGGTCCAATGAGCAGATGCTCCAGGTGTTTGTGCATGCCTGAGTCACAGAGAGATCTATGTCTCCTTGGCCAGACTGCTGCACTCTCCCACTATCCTGTAGGGGGACCTGAAGCCTGACAACCTCAGGTGCTTAATGGAAGCTGGGGTGGTTCATTCAGTTCCAGCCCACCCCAGATTGATGTTGCTGCCACTTATATTCTCACGGAATTAGTGTTTCTGTCCCAGCTATATTCCCTTGCAAGCCAGGCTCTGTTTGAGTTCACAGAAACTGCAGCTCAGCCCTGCCCTGTGCCACTGCCATTGAGCCAGTTCTCACAGATCTGTCATCTCTGTCTCAGCCATACTCTGTGTCAGAGCAGGCGCAGTTAAAGCTCACATTCAGATCTCAGTTCCTGCCTCTCCCTGGGCTGGTACTCACACACAGCTCTCAGTGTCTGTTTCTCCCTGGGCTGGTGCTGTTGGCCCACCAGCTTTTGTCTCAGCTATGTTCCCCTGGCCAGGTGATTCTTAGGCTCACTAAAGCAGTACTTCTGACTCAGCCCTCCACCAGAGTATGCCATCTCTGTATGCGTGTATTCTAATCTCTGTCCCTGCTGTGCCCCACCCAGGCACGTACTGCCTCAGGCATACCTTTTACTCACGGGGCCTGAATTTCCATCCCAAATCTGTTCTGCCAGTGGCTGTCACTGGAGTATAGACCTGGCTTTCTCTGGTTGCCAAGCGAGGCAGGAAGTATCTCTCCAAAATATCCCCAGGGGTGAGGGCCCTGTTGTTCCCACCACTGTCACTGCTACTCTGTATTATGGGGCACCTCTTGTCCCTCTCCCTCTCTTTCCACTGTCTTCTCTTTACACCTGTGCCACAGAATCAGCACAGACCAGCACCAGCCCATGCCTTGTCCACACCTCTTGAGAAAATGCCTAAGAATCTGGACTCCTTGGGGGACAGGCTTCCAGACCACAGGGTGAGAGTGGAGGGGAGTGCTGGGAGTTCAGAATTTCAGGTACAGAATATATAGTTTTTTTGCCTGGTGGGAGAGTGCCATGACACACTAGTGGGTCTTCTCTGGGGAAGGAGTTCTGGTTTTTAGAGGGTCTTTCCCATGGGATAAAATAGGAGGAGATCTGAACTATTCTCACTTGTTTGTATGGAGCCATTCTCTTGGGGGAGAGGACTCTCATCTGCTTGGCAATGGATTTTGTACCTATTGTTTGTTTCCTTGGGGGTCACAGCTTGCCTCAGCAAAGTTGATGTGCACTCTTCAACCTTCTTTCTTGGCTCAGCTCCAAACCATCAACTTACTTGCTAAACTTCTGTCCTTTAACTCTCCTTCTCGACAGGAGCCTCTGTGGAAAGCTGGCTCCAGTCGGCCATCTTGCCTCTGCCCTTTATTACTGATTATATCTCCTTACTCATTATTTATTATATTTTCTAATTCTTTATACATCAGTCTTAATATGTTGTATATTTCAAGGAATTTATTTATCCTGTCTAGATTATCCAATTTATTGGCATGTAATTGTTCAAATTAGTCTCTTATGATCATTTTTATATCTTTTGATATCAGTTGTAATGTTTTCCTTTTCACTCAATTTATTTCAGTCTTTTCTTTTTTTTTTATTAGTTTAGTTCATCCAAGCCCCATTAAATTAATTGATTTTATTGATCTTTCCAAAAAACCTCTTTGTTTCATTGATATTTTTCTTATTTTTCTATTCTCTATTTTATTTATTCCTGCTCTGATCATTTTTTTTTTTAATTTCAGAGTATTACAGAGGTACACACGTTTTGGTTACATGTTTTACTTTCATACATCTTAAGTCAAAGTGGTAAGTGTGACCTCCACTTCTTTCTCATCTGGCCTCTAAATTGACAGCTAAATTGAGACCTAAAAGTTGATACCTATTGTGTCAGGGAGAAAAGTGCTGGTCCTGAGTTGTCTTTGGGTTGTTTGTGTTTTATGAACCTCACCTGCTGTCTTCACCTCTTCCCACTACTGTGTAGTGAATTAGGACCTCAAGCTTACTCTTGGTGATGGCAGACAAATGTGAATGTGAATCCGCCAGGCCCTGTTTGCTTGATTTGAAAGAATTTTGGTGGGCTACATCACTTCCCTCTCTGCCATTGGTTGAGGTTTGTCTGAGTGAGCCTGCTCCAGAGATATCCTTTGGTATCTGTGGTAGACTCTGGTTCCCCAGGTGGAGTACCTGAGTGCCTGAAGCTTTAAGGGACACCGTGTAGCTCCTAGGGAGTTCCCAAATCTCCATCACTACTGAGGTGAGGGGAGGAACAAGGCAGCCTATTCCTAACATGTGTGAACTTGAATGGTTTTGCAAAGCTTTGGTGGGGCATAGATGTTGCTATTCCAGCCACTAGGGGGAGCTTCTGGGGGGAATCAGGACAAACTCTCTAGCTTATCAGAGCTCTTTACAGAGGAGGGAGCTAGGGCTTTGTTTGCTAAGGCACCGGGCTGAGTTCTTTCTGCCTTTATCAAGTAGTGAAATTTTCTGTGGAGAGGGGTAGGTGCTCCTCCATATGGCCACTCTGTGGACCTCTACTTACCTGGTATGATTGAGTTAGTAAAGGGTATGAACAGAGTGCAAACTGACCTCTCTCTTAGTAGGCACTTGACAGAAGGAACAAGCTGCTATGTTTTTGCATCCTGAGGCCAGCTCTAGCTCCTCAGAAGAAGCACTCAAATGCTCCAAGTACTGGGTGAGGCTCCAGTGCTTCCAGATGAGCTCTTAATTTGCTGAAGCTGATGTGGGTGGGGGAGTGCTTCTGGGGAGGACTGCTCAGGTGGGCTTGCCCTCAGGCTCCACAGAAGCTGGAAAGTTAGTTGTTTTGGTGGGGGACAAAGGTCTGCTCTCAGCTTCTGGGCAGAACCCAGAAGGAGAGGTCTGGTTGGGTGAGCTTACCTTCAGGCTCCACAGAAGCTGGAAGGTTAGCTGTTTTGGTGGGAGACAAAGGTGTGCCCCCAGCTTCTGGAAAGAGCCCTGCCGGGGAGAGGCTGACATGCCCCACCCAACCAGTCTGAGTTTCACAAACTGATGGTCTGCAGTAGACTTTGTTCTGAGGTTATCTCTAGTTGCCAATGGAGCACGGGGCCCCTAGTCAGGGCCTACTGAAGCTGCCTCTCAGAGCCTGACAGTCCAGGGCCTGATGTGTCTGAGTGTGATTTCCTCTGAGCCATACTGGAATGCAGAGGAAAGCGAGGCCTCCACGTATAACCCCTTAGTCTGAAGGGGTGTGCAGCTGTTGGATTAAGTTGACCAAGAGTGTGGGGTCAGGTTTAGGCAGGGTAGAAGCTCTTAATGCCTGGAGGGTTGATTCAGGCTGAGCAAGCACCGGGCTGCTTCTCAGGCACAAGGGTCATGCAGATGCCTGGCCACACATCAGAGCTCCCACATCCAGGACCCACTGAAGCAGTCACCTGGATCCTTGTGGGTCAGAGCCCGTTGGGTTCCAGTCACTTCCCTTGTTCAGGTACTGCTGCATTCTAGGGGTGAAGCACCTCAATTTAAGTTCCAGAGTATGAGTCAGGAAAGCCACAGTCAGTCTGCTTCTTCCCCTGTCCAGTATAGACCTCCTAAGGTGCGCTAAGAGGTCAGAATGGTTTCAGCTGTTGTCTAATCCCCACAGTACCTGTTGTCTAGTGGGCCAGCTCTGCACAGACTTCAGGCAGGACCCAGTCTGTGCAGGTAGGAGGTCTGTGGGGCTGCTGGGAGCTGTGCTGCAATTCAGTCTTCTCTGTGCTGGCTGGGCTCACACAGCACTCCCACTCTCTGGTTTCCTTTTCTTCTCTAATCTTGTTCTATGTGTCACCTCACCACTTTTTTCCCCCCACTGGATGTCCCATGTTGCTTCTCTGTGATTTCACACTGCTGATTCTGAGACAAGCAATCTCTAAGGCGGCAGCTACCTGTGTAGAGGACACCAAGAGCCAGACAACCTCTGAGCAAGATGATTTGCAGCTGGGGGGTGGGCCCTCAGCCAATTCGTCTGCAGGTGCTCCTTGCAGAGAAAGAACCTGAGCCCAAGGCAATCCTTGGGCACATAGTCATTATCTAATACTCCCCTCACCTGTCTGTGCTGTCTCAATAAAATGCTACTGTGGAGATTGCTCAGGGCTATCCTGCAATCAAGGTTAGCCTGCCTCCTACAAGCTTGTACTCATAATCTGTGTCTCACCCGGTTCCTTTCTGCAGTGATTGAGACCAGGGCCATAGGGGCTCTGACATCTGCGGTAGTTGGCAGGATCCAGCAGGACACAACAGGACACCAGAGACATGGACCAAAGGAGAAAGTGACACTGGAGAAGTAAGTGACACCTTTGGGAGACAGTGGGAGGAAGTCCAAAGGGAAACTCCACTCAGGGCAAGTGGTACCTTTAACCAATCTAGAATCTAGGAAGCTCTATTAGAAAAAGTCTGGAATCAATTAGCAAAAATTCCACTGGAAAAGCAGCTTGAAAGCAGGAAAAACTCTACTATCGAGGAATTGTGAAGAGCAGGACCACTTAAGGACCACAAGTAACAGACCCTTTAAGAGGAACTGTGAAGTGTGGGACCATCAGTCCACGAGTAACAGTCTTTGGAGATCTGTGAAGGATGGATTTGTTAGTACCACAGTAGCAAAACCTTTGGAGTAGCAAGAGAAATCCTTGCTTGCAAAGATTGCAAGGAAAGCATTATCTTTTGTTCATCTGTTAAGTAAATATCAAAGGGAAAGTTCCTACAGTTAAAGAAATGGTAAACTCTCTCAGCTAAGATTTTCTCAGTTTATTTTCTGAGTTTAAAAAGACCTTTAAGGGAATTAACATTATAATCATGGTTTTTCCTAGCAGCAGCTAATTGTGTACATCTGTATTGCGCTTTGTCATGGGCTACTGCTTTACCGGGAGAAAGGACTCACCATGTCATTCAACATTTGTTAGAGTGCTTTAATATTATGGGTCTCCCTAAATCTATTAAAACTGATAATGCACCTTCTTATTCTACTCACAAATTAAATACCTTCCTATCTTTTTGGAATATTCAATTATCTCATGGTATTCCTTATTTTTTTATAGAAAACCTGACATGTCAGAGTGGAAGCCTGGTTATGTACCACATTGGGGTCAAGGTTTTGCCCAATTACAGAACACCAAGAGAAGCAGTGCTACCAGCCCACTGGATTAAGCCTTGACACAAGCAAGAAACCTTGCCAGCACTTTAACAAATTTGTTTTCACTAACTTTTCTTTTATTCACAGGACCCTTAATTTTGGAGCCTAGATAATTTCATAATAGAGAAACCCAAGATCAATCTCCTCTGTGGGAACTCTAGCTGCCTCTCCCATATCACCGTCCATCATCAGCAGGAAGCAGTTAAGAGCAGTCAGCGTCCTATTTCCCTAAGAGGCAGTTGGAGCTTCTATGCAGAGTAGGCAAATTGATACAGGATTTCATTACTTGGGGCTGGATAAAAAGCCCCAGGTAAGCTTAGTATGCATCTTCTAAACCTTTGAAAGTTATGACAACAAACATCTCGAACAGCAGACCTTGAGGTAAAGGTTATACTGGTATCAGCCAAGGTAAGAGAATTTCACTTGTTAGATTTATGTCTGTTTCAGTTGGGCACCTAATCTTTAAGTTATACTGCTCTTTGGAATGGGTCTGAGTTTGGTACAGCCCTTTCCCCACCTAACATAACTTTGGGTGGTGATTAATACTTCCCATGGAAGTGTCATTGGCCCTATGGGTCAGCCCCTAGCAAGTAATTGGGTGGTGATTAGCACAAAAGGGACATGTTTTCCCCTATGCCTCATTTGGCTAAAATAATTTCCCTTATACCTGAATTAGTTCCATTGGTGTAATTTTGTTATATTCCCTTTTGTTTCTTTTACTTAGCAGGAAGGAAAGCTCCTCAGTGAGGAGAACAGCTGAAATAACCAATGACAGATTTTCTCCCTTGCCTATCCAGAAATGTCTTTTATACACTAGAGGGGGAATATGTAGAGGATGCCAAGTGCCAGACGACCTCTGAGAAAGATGATTTGCAGCTGGGGGGTGGGCCCTCAGCCAATTTGTCAGCAGGTGCTCCTTGCAGAGAAAGAACCTGAGCCCAAGGCCATCCTTGGGCACGTAGTCATTATCTAATACTCCCCTCACCTGTCTGTGCTGTCTCAATAAAAGGCTACTGTGGAGGTTGCTCAGGGCTATCCTGCAATCAAGGTTAACCTGCCTCCTACAAGCTTGTACTTCTAATCCGCGTCTCACATGGTTCCTTTCTGTGGCGATGGAGACCAGGGCCATAGGGGCTCTGATATACCTGCAATTTCACTTCTTTCCCTGGGAGCAGTGTGTTACATGGCTGCCTGTAGTCCACCATCTTTAAGTCTCCAAAGTAGATTTTTAATGTAGCATAAATCTGCATACTTTTAAGAAGGTAACTCTGAGGTCTAATGATTTCACAACACTAAAAATAAAGCACTTTATAGAAGCAGAGTGAGGCAGTGGCAAGGGAAAGCACTGTTGGGTCCCTGGGCGGGTGGAAAGAGGGAAGAGGCAAGCCAAGCCCAGCATGGCAGTGGCAGCCTGGGCAGTCTCCTCTGCTCTGATCTTTATTATTTCCTTACTTCTGCTAATTTTGGGCTTTCTCTGTCTGCACTACACTGCAGAAAAAAACATATAACTCCATCAAAAAGTCGGCAAAAGGTATGATTGCTCTTTTTCAAAAGATATACAACAAATGGCCAATAAACATATGAGAAATGGTCAACATCACCAATCATCAGGGAAATGCGATTTAAAACTACAATGAAATACCACCTTACCCTTGTCAGAATATCTATGATTAATAAGTCTAAAAAAAAAGATGTTACTGTGGATCTAGTGAGAAGGGAAAACTTATACACTCTTGGCGGGAATGTAAATTAGTACAGCCTCTATGGAAAACAGTATGAGGATTTCTCAAAGAACTAAAAGTAGACATCTAATTCTATCCAACACTCCCACTAGGTATTTACTTAAAGGAAAAGAAGTCCTTACATCAAAAAGACACCTGCCCTTGAATGTTTAATGTAACATAATTCACAATCACAAAGATATGGCATAAACCTACATGCCCACCAGCAGATGGGTAGATAAAGGAAATGAAGTTTTAACATACCATGGAGTATGTTAGCCATAAAAAGGAATGAAATAATGTCTTTTGTAGCAAATTCAAATGGAGACCATTATCCTAAGTGAAGTATCTCAGGAATGGAAAAATACATACAGCATGCTCTCACTTATAAGTGGGAGCTAAATTCTGGGTATATATGTAATAAAGTGATGTAATAAATATTGGAAATTAGGAAGAGAGAGAAGATGGTGAGTGATAAAAAATCACCTATCGAATAGAATGTATGCTGTTATGGTGATGGGAACACTTAAAGCCCTGATTTAGCATTATACAATTAATCCATGTAACAAAAAACACTTGCACCTCCTAAATGTACTGAAAAAATATAAAATTCATGTTCTTTCTGTTTCAGTACTTTTAATATCATATATTGTGCAGTATGTAATATTGTGTTTTTCCTCTCAGTGGATCTGTTTTTCAGTTGGGTGGTTGTTTTAGCTTCAGAATACATGACTTCAGTATAGCTTCAGATATGCCTTGGAAGAAGCTTAAGCTCTGGTTTGTGATCTTATGGGTGAATTTTTAAAAATGAGTGAATATGATTTCTTTTTTTTGAGGCAGAGCCTCAAGCTGTCACCCTGGGTAGAGTGCTGTGGCATCACAGCTCACAGCAACCTCCAATTCCTGGGCTCAAGCGAGTCTCTTGCCTCTGCCTTCCAAGTAGCTGGGACTATAGGCGTCCACCACAACGCCCAGCCATTTTTTTGGTTGCAGTCATCATTGTTGTTTGGCGGCCCCAGGCTGGATTCGAACCCACCAGCTGTGGTGTACGTGGCTGGCACCTTAGCCCGTTGAGCCACAGGCACCGAGCCTGAATATGATTTTCAAGTCAGAGAGCCCAAGTCATTACAAACTGACCTTACTCATGTTTTTGTCACACTCTACTTGGCTTCTTGACTCACCTGAGCAAGAGTGAGACCTCGACTCATGAAAAAAATGGAAAAACCCAGCTGAGCACCACAGCAAGCACCTGTAATCCCAGTGGCTTTGGAGGCTGAGGCAGCAGGATACCCACAGCCCAAGTCTGAGGGTGCAGTGAGCTGTGATACCATTGCGCTCTGCTCAGGGGCATAGAGTGAGACTCTGTCTGAACAACAACAACAAAAAAAAAAGCAAAGAAATAAAAATAAAAAATAAGCAAGGAAATAAAATAATAAAAATAAAACAAACAAAAAAAAACACAAACAAAAATTTTAAAAAGTATTCTTGCTGGCACATGTAATTCAGTGGATAGGGCGTTAGCCACATACACCAAGGCTGGTGGTTTCAAACCCCGCCCAGAGCAGCTAAACAACAATGACAACCGCAACAAAAAAAAAAAAAAAATAGCTGGGTGTTGTGGCAGGTTCCTGTAGTCCCAGCTACTTGGGAGGCTGAGGCAAGAGAATAGCTTAAGTCCAGGAGTTTGAGGTTGATGAGTGTGAGCTGTGATGACACAGCCCTCTACTGAGGATGACATAGTGAGACTTTGTCTCAAAAAAAAAAACATTCTTTCCATTCTTCTTAATTTTATTTAAAACTCTTTGCCATAAGTGGTGTTGGGTCAAGACAGCCTCTTTAGATTTGTAATCCTTAAATTTACAAGCTCTGGAGCCTATAAGGAAGTCAGTGGAAGAATGAATGCACACATGTGGCAATACCAGCTCTCACTCATTTTCATAATCTCCTCATCCTATCAGTTATCCTGAGAATACTATGTAACTATAGTTGTTATTTAAATTCTTGTGCACAGTGGCAATATAAGGAATAAAATTTATGAGTTTATTTATTTAGATCCTCAACATTCCAATAGCAAAACCTCACAATTAGTGAAGTCATTCCTATTGCATATCTATGACTTACATTACATTCCAAGTATGTTAACTTAATACAGCCAGGCTAGATAAACAGTTTCAGAGGAGCACAACTTTTTTTTTTTTGGATATGCTCATTTAGCAGATAATATATTCTTTTCCAAATGCATATTTAAATGATTAGATTATAAAGAGTGGATGCTGTCATGCCTAATAATCTTAAACATTCTGACCTACAGAAATTACTCTCCTTATTTTGTCATATTAAATCATATTAACACATCCTCCAGAGAGACTCAGGCACATGAAGTTGATGTTAGTCCAGTTCTAAAAACCTGCTATCTAGTATTCTGATGCCTTTATCTGATTTGGTTATCCAAACATGTAGCTGAATATATGGGGATGGAAACATGCTGGCCTTGTTGTAGATGAATTTCAAGTAGAATGGCCAATAGTTTTAGAAGACTAGTTATATTAAACCAAATCACGTTAAATTCCTCCAGTTCCTTGTAACAAATATTGTTTACAATTATCCTATTGTTAAAATGGCTATCATTTGTTAAACACTTAGTAAATACTGGTTATCTTTAATGTGCCTATTTTCTCATTTGGTGCTCAAAACTATCTTATAAGATAGACACTATTATTATATTATACACATTTAGTGTTGACAAAAATGAGCTCTAGAGAGGTCAAGTATCTATCCCCAGTTGACTGGGAGACAGTTAAGAATCTTGATTTTGTTTTATTTATTTATTTTTTTATTAAGTCATATATACATAGATCATGAATATATTTATGCTTTTGTGGGATTCAATGTGGTGATTATTTGTACAAATTGGAGTGCTTACATCCTCCTAATTAATATAGCTTTCACCTCATTTCCTTAATCACAGTGTTAAGACATTTGTGTTCAATACTTGATAGATTTGACTTGTACCCTTGCAATATGCCCCATAGGTGTGGTCCCACCATTGACCATCCCTCTATGGAATGATCCCCCTCACTTCCCATTGTCCTCCACTTCCCTCCTTCATCCTGGGCTATAGTTGTGATTCATCTCCCATATGAAAGTGTGTGTGCAATGGGGAAAAGATTCCATATTTAACAAATGGTGCTGGGTGAATTGGATGGCGACCTGTAGAACACTGAAACTGGACCCACACCTTTCACCATTAACTAAAATAGACTCTCACTGGATTAAAGATTTAAACTTAAGACATGAAACATAAAAATACTAGAAGAAAGTATAGGAAAAATGCTTGAAAAAGTCAGCCTGGGCAAATATTTTATGAGGAGGACTCCCTGGGCAATTGAAACAGCATCGAAAATACACTACTGGGGCCTGATCAAGCTTCTGCACAGCCAAGAACCCAGTAAGGAAGGCAACCAGACAGCCCTCTGAATGGGAGAAGATATTTGCAGGTTATGTCCCCGACAAAGGTTTAATAACCAGAATCCACAGAGAACTCAAATGTATTAGCAAGAAAAGAACAAGGGATCCCATCTCAGGATGGGCAAGGGACTTGAAGAGAAACTTCTCTGAAGAAGACAGGTGCACAGCCTACAAACACATGAAAAAATGCTCATCATCCTTAATCATCAGAGAAATGCAAATCAAAAGTACTTTGAGATGTCACCTAACTCCGGTAAGATTAGCCCACATCACAAAATCCCAAAACCAGAGATGCTGGAGTGGATGTGGAGAAAA
>CAUYRH010006825.1:0-18198 GCA_963574655.1 Perodicticus potto
TTGAGACAGAGCCTCAAGCTGTCCCCCTGGATAGAGTGATGTGGCATCACAGCTCACAGCAACCTCCAATTCCTGGGCTCAAGCGAGTCTCCTGCCTCTACCTCCCAAGTAGCTGGGACTACAGGCGCCCGCCACAATGCCTGGCCATTTTTTGATTGCAGCCGTCATTGTTGTTTGGCAGGCCCAGGCTGGATTCAAACCTGCCAGCTCAGGTGTACGTGGCTGGTGCCTTATCCTGTTGAGCCACAGGCGCCGAGCCAGCAGTGCTTGTTTTTAATATTCTTTAGTAGTTCCATTTTATATTTTTTATGCGTTTGCATTTTAATAACTTGAAATCTTACTGCCTACATAGTTTTCTGCCTTTTCATTTTATCAAAGAATAGCACATGAGCAGCTTCTCGTGGCATTAAGAATTCTTCGTATGTATAATTTTTAATGGTCGCTTATTATTTCCTCTTACAAGTATACCACGATTCTCATTTTCCATCATTGTCAATAGCACCATGATGAACATGCTTTTTACAAAATTCTTTACCTGCTCTTGTGATTATTTCCTAAGATAGATCGTTAGGATGTGAAATTGCTTCCTTAAAGGACAAGAACTTTTCTCATCCGTAATTTCGAAACTAACGTGGAGTCATTGGAGAAAAATAGGCACAAAGACAAAAACGGAAACCACCTGGAGGCACTTGCAAGGACCAATGTGAAGTTTAAGGTGTACTTATGTCTGTGTGTCCTCTCTATCTTTCTGCCCCAGGAGTTGTTAAGCATCTTCTATAAAGGAGCAGATAGTAAATATTGTAGGCTTTGCAGGCCACATATAGTCTCTGTCACTGCTCCACTGTTTCTTCTCCTTTTTCTCCTTCCTTCCTCTCTATCCCCTTCCTCCTCTTCCTCCTATTCTTCAAGATTCTTTTAACAGTGTAAAAATTATTCCTGGGTAATAGGTTGTACAAATAAACTTTCCCGACCTGCTCTTAACCTCTAAAGTGGAGAGATTCTATATATACTATTCATATTTTGTAATTCTTTTTTTTTGAGACAGAGCCTCAAGCTGTCACCCTGGATAGAGTGCTGTGATATCACAGCTCACAGCAACCTCCAATTCCTGGGCTCAAGTGAGAGTCTCCTGCCTCCGCCTCCCAAGTAGCTGGGACTCCAGGCGCCCGCCACAACACCCGGCCATTTTTGGTTGCAGCTGTCGTTGTTGTTTGGTGGGCCCAGGCTGGATTCGAACCCACCAGCTCAGGTGTACCTGGCTGGCGCCTTAGCCCGTTGAGCCACAGGTGCCGAGGCCATATTTTGTAATTCTTAATTGTTTTCTTTCACAACTTAACTACTTCATCATCCTCCTGGTGTTCTGTTTTATGCTGCCCAAAGGGTATAATTCATGGCTTCTCTCTGGCATGCCTGTGGCACCTTGGCCCTGTTTCTGATACAGAGTTTAAAGCGTGTTTTGTTGTGAGTAATTGCTGAGATTTCGCTTTTTCATGTCTTACTCATGTCTGTCTTTCCGGCTTCGGTACATTTCCTGAGTGGTACGCAGTAGATGCTCAGCGAATCTGTGTGGAAAGGTAGCCTTAGGCTGCAGGTTCACCCCCTCAACATGCCTGTGCTCCCCAGACTCAGTAACAAGCTGAGGACTTGTTAAAAATGCAGAATCTCATTCTCACTTAGAATCTGCATCTAAATACCTTCCTAAAGTGATTTGTGTGCTTGGGAAAGTTTGGGAAACATCACTCCAGAGGTCTTCTCTGCTTCCTTTGTCATATGTTTATTTACAGGCATCCTGACCTCATTCTTTATATATATACACATATATTATATATATAAAAAAAATATATATAATTTTTATATATATATAGTAATACTTTTTTATTTCAGGTTAATGTGAGGGTATAAGCGACTAGGTTACAGTGTTTGCATTTGTTCTGACCTCATTCTTTCCATTGATAGGAACCTCCCGGGAACAGACTGTGGGTTGTTAGCAGTTCAGGAGTCAACCTGTTAGAGCAACACTGTTTCAAGTTGGCACCAGCTGCCATTTTGCCCACTGAAACCTGTGTAGCCGCCATTGCTTTTATCTAGGGGTACATGGGATAGTGTAAGGAACATGCATTTAATTAGCACCTGTCATGTGTAAGGCCTTTGCCAAGCCCTTTGCATACATTTTTCCACAGGTGAGGCGTGACAGTCTTGGTTGAAGGGGATGTAGGGAGCTTTCAGTCCAGTGATGCTTAACCAGCTAAAGAATTAAAAAATGTATCTGTGCCCAGCCCCCAAATTGGTCCTGAGTAAGAGTCACTGAGAAGCAGTTCTGGGTTGGGAGTGCTTAGAAAAAATTTCCCTTAGTCTTTCTGTTGGGAATTGCTGATTAAAGAACCAGTGGTCTAGGCCAGCATCGTATTGTACAGGTGAGGAAAATGAGGCCCAAAGAAATCAGTGAGCCTCCCAAGGTCACTTAGATATTATTCGCACAGCCAGGACTAGATGTGTGTGCCTGGGGACACACTTCACAGCCTGCGCCTCTTGCCAGCCTACAGAGTGGAGCCGGAAGTAGAACCAGGTGAAGAGTGGAACCCTTTAGAACCCAGAACCTGACACATCACAGTGCTGCTGGTGTCCTGGCAGCCGGGGTGCTGGAAACACACACGGTGTCATGGCGTGTCCCTCCTTTTCCCTCTCCGGCTTTGCCTTCCTTTCTGGTGCCTGTTTTGGGGCCGTGAGTGGAGAGGCTTGAGCAGTGTTGACAGCTGCTCCTCCGCCTCCGCAGAGTCGTGGACGGCAGTACGCTCACGGGCAGGAGCAGAAGGAGCTGGGTCCTTACTGTTTTTTCACTGCCACCTCAATGTTAGGAATTTTAATGGGAACCCCAGTCAACCTCCTGCTTCCGTTGTGCCCAGCCAGCAACAAACAGAATGGGACATTGGCTGAGGCTTTGCAAAGACATCCTATGGAAGGCTTACAGACGTCATACAGGGCCAAGGGTGTGATTGGCACTCTGATTACGTGGAGAACCAGAATGGAAAACAGGAATAGAACTAATCACCATGATAGCTACCATTTATCGGGTGCTCACTGTGCCGGGCACTCTGCCTGCATCGTTTCCTGTAATCCTGTACGGGCCATGAGAGGGGGCTGGGAGGTGTGCTGACTCCCCAAGTGGCAAGCTGAGATGCCGACCCAGTTCTGCTTGATTTCAAAGTCCATGACCTTAATTGCCAGGCTATGCTGCTTTTCCAGCTGGTTCTGTGCTCACCCCTCCTCACCTGCTACTCCTTGGGAGTTCACTAAAAAGCCCATGGAAATAGCTTGAACTCAGTATGTACGGGAGGACGCATGCTAAGACGTAAAACAGAACAGAGAATGAACGGACAGCGCATCAGGTGGTGGGCGATTTGGTGCTCAGAGGAGGCGTTGGGGCAGAGATTGTGGTACCCCTCGGTGGGGGATTGTCAGGTCAGAGATTCGACTGGGCATTCCAATGCCCTGCGGATGCCACCTCATCCAGGGATTCTGAGGTGTTGACGATCTAATTGGACGATCCAGTCAGAGCAACACGATGGACGTTGGGCCATGGGTGAGGTGTGGAAGTGTCAGCCCTAGGACCCCCCTGCTGGGGCTTGTCAGTGCGTCTCACGGGCTGTGCGGTATTTGGCTGTAGGGGCCCCAGATGCGAGAACTTGACCACTGGGGAGGATGACACGCTCTTATTGAAAGATTGAGAGAATCAACTCTTCTCTCTACCAGAGAGTGTGTGGCTTGGGATGAATTCAATGAACAGGAAATTTTTTTTTTGAGACAGAGTCTCACTATGTCGCCCTCGTAGAGTGCTGTGGTGTCACAGCTCACAGCAACCTCAAAGTCTTGGACTTAAGTGATTCTTTTGCCTCAGCCTCCCAAGTAGCTGGGACAACAGGCACCCGCCACAACGTCCAGCTATTTTTTTGTTACAGTTGTCATTGTCGTTTAGCAGGCCTGGGCCAGGATTCAGCTTGTCAGCCCTAGTGTATGTGTCCGGCACCCTAACCACTGAGATGCTGGCGCTGGGCCAGGAATTATTATTATTATTATTTTTTCATATTGGACTTGAACTGTGTTTTGAAGGCTTGTTTGGCTCTCCTTGAGGTAGGAAAAGCAGATCTGTGCCTAAGTCAGTGGGGTTCTGTTAGACCATTTTTGCAGAGCGGTGCCTTCTCTAATTCGGTGAGCGTTTGCGGTGAGGCCACTGTGGCAGGAGTCAGCGGAGCCCAGCCAACCGCTGAGGGTGAGTAGGAGTTAGCCTGAAGGAGAGGCCGGGCAGGGCTTACCAGGAAGGGGGCCACACGTAGGTAAAGGTGAACACAGTGTCACTACCCAGGTGTTGCAAGGCTCTAAATGTGAGATGGTGACAGCTGAGGTGTTGAACATTATGAGAGAGTGATTAAACACAGGCACAGTTGTGGTGTGAAACTTTTGCACAGAGGAATGTTTGTGCAAGGTCATGGGCCTGTCGTCTCTGTTTGCAGTGATGCCTTCCTTCCCCCTCCTTTTGATGGTTGAGGGAGATAGGCCTTGGGTCTTAGAGCCATAGAGGCCTGGTTTTGAATTCGTGCTCTGTTATTTATTCTATAGCTCTGTGACCTTTCGAAAGTTGTTTCCCCTCCCTGAGTTGCAGATTATTCATTTGTAAAATGGGGGTCAAACATTCTTACCCTGCTGGGCACCGGCTGCAGGGATGGAGAGAATATCTATCACAGTGTTGCTCAACCTTTCTTTATCCCACAGCACACTTGAACCTGTAGATAAACTTTCGTGGCACACTTAAATTGTGTTGATTAAAAAATAAAAGAGTAAAAAAGAGAATATACTTACTGTGCTGTGAACTTCTTTTGAAAATAATTTAATTAATGATGTTTACAAATTTTCTTGGCACACCTAAGGTCCTCTCACGGTACACCGGTTGAAAATCACTGATCCATTGGGAGTCTGCTGGCACGTGGAAGGCACCCAGTAAATGCGAGCCACGGACATTAATCTTCTTTACCCATCTTTATTCCATCCATGAATAACGCTCTTTTTTTCTTATACGCTTGACAGTTTGCTGACTCTGTGCCTTTGTTTATGTAATTTCCACCTTCCAGAAAGCCACCATTTCTTCACTTGCTCAAATCATTTCTGTTTGTTCAAAGCGGTCCTGTCCCCTGGTACCGCAGTGGGCAGGGGCCTCCCCTCTGCCCTCTCGTGACTGACATGGCTCATTTCTCGTCTAGTGTTGTGTCCTGGTTCTGTTTACAGCCATGTCACCTGTTGGCCCCCTGCTGATCGCTATAGCACTGAGCACCATGCTTGGCACAGTGTGTGCCGGGCCAGTGCGTCTTAAATGACTGGAAAAGAGTGGGATTCCCTGGTTTGAGAAATCTGCGAGGAGAAAAGATGGTTCAGAAATGGCGTGTCAGGCCTGTGTGTTCCTATTTCCTCACTCAGGGTGCAGTTCGGGATTGCCTGGAGCCACAGTTCCTTGAGACTTACCACCTCAGGCCTAAACCTGCCTCCTTTAATTACCTCCTTTCCAGGGAGCGGGAGTCCAGTGTTGTCTGCCCAGAAGTTGCTAAATATAGCTCCAACCCCCAGGCCTTGGTATGCTTCTGGGCCACAGCACTGCACAGTCTCAGCTGTCTGTTGATTTGGGGGTTTCCTCAGGGATTCTTTACATTTTCGAGTTTTCATAAGGGATGGCTTTTTATTTTGAAGCCAGCAAAGAGACTTGAAGGGCACAGAGTGTTCCAAATTTTATAGGAGGATGTTGGGAGAGAGTTAAAGAGCTTGGGGATGGAAAGGGAAAAGGGAAGTTCTGAAGAGAGGGTTAAGGTGTCTTTAAAGGAGACCTCCCTAGGTGTTTAGTGATCTCTGGAAGTGACATTTTGTAATGGTTTTTCCAAAAAAGCCCCTTCACATTTGACTTTTATGACTTCTGAGTCATGCTATTTGTAGTTATTCCTTTTTAGCTTGAAATAACTTTTTCTTAATTATTTTCTTTTAGTTTTAAGAAAGTGCTTCATTACATGCTCATAGACAAATAAAATAATTCAGGGTGGCCATGGTGGCTCACACCTGTAATCCTTACACTTTGGGAAGCCAAGGCAGGAGGATCCCTTGACCTCAGGAATTCAAGACCAACCTGGGCAATGGCGATACCCCATCTCTACAAAAAAATAGAAAAATTAGGTGGGTGTGATGGCTGGCGCCCCTAGTCCCAGGTACTGGGGTGGAGGAGACAAGAGGATCACTTGAGCCCATAGATTGAAGTTGCTGTGAGCTGTGATGATGCCTCCAGGGCAAGAGAGCAAGATAAATAAATAAATAAATAAAAATAAATAAAATAAAAAAAAAAACAAACATGCTTATAATACAGTACAGCAAGAATTTCTGATTTCATTGTTCTCATCCCAATTCCATTCTCAACTTGTGACCATTTTTTTGTCTTTAATTCTAGTGGCTACTGTCCTATCTGTATTTAATGGCCACCTATCTGTCTTTTTCCAGTAGTTAGTTGTAGATATGCCTATTGGCTTTCTTTTATGAGGGCAATGACTTGCTTGTTTATACCTTGTTAATATTTCTCAGTCTCCTTCCTAGTTTTCTTTTTAAAAATTTAATCAATTGGCTTGGCGCCTGTGGCTCAACGGGCTGGGGCGCCAACCACGTACACCTGAGCTCGCAGGTTCGAATCCAGCCCGGCCCGCCAGACAACAATGGTGGCTGCAACCAAAAAAAAAAAAAAAAAAAAATTAATTAATGAGTTAGAGTTTAATCAATTAATTAGTTAAATTAATTAATTTAATCCATTAATTTTTAGAGACAGGATCTTGCTGTGTTGCTCAGGCTGGAGGGCAGAGGCCTGATAATAGCTCATGATAACCTCAAAGTCCTGGACTCAAGCAATCCTGTTCAGCCTCCTGAGTAGCTGGGACTGCAGGTGCACATGCCACTGTTCCTGCCTAGTTTTTCTTTTCTCTTTTGGATAGATGGGGTCTTACTGTGTTACCCAGACTGTTCCCAAACCCCGGGCCTTGTGCTTTTACTCCCTTCTTGGCCTCCCAAAGTGCTGGGATTACAGACTTCAGCCACAGCATCCGGGCCTCCTTCCCAATTTTTGACAGTTATATCACTGCTTTTATTTTCTTTGTTACTTTTCTTTATACGTTTGTATAATATGCGCAATCTCCATTTCTTACCATTTCAACTTTTGACAGTTTCACTTCACCCACCGTTTTGTAAGATGTTAAGAGTTTCCCTCCACCTTTCTGCTCCACATCTTCCCTGCAGTTTGTCACTAATGTTTCAGGTTACCCTTGCAGGCTCCGGGATTTACATGGATTCGTGCATACATTCACACGTCTGCAGTTTTGTAACTGTAGCTGAGTCTTCTGTGATCTGTCTGTGGTTTGGTTGTAAATGGTGAAAAAAAACAATAACATTTACACTGGGATTTCTAGGTAAATATTGCTCAACACGGGGCTCTGTACAGGGCTAAGTCAGGTGCTGTGGTTTCATTTCCTTTTCTGGGGTTCTGAGGTCACCACCTTTAAGTTACTCACAAGAGACTGAACTTGCCCTAAGTATTAAAAACTAATAGAGCTTTCTTTTTCCTAGTTGTTCATAATATTCTCTGGTTTTTTGTATGTTTTATTTGTATAATAAATAATAAATAAATAAGCTTCTTGCATATTATATCTTTTTATTTACTTGGAGTTTGAGGTTATATTACTTTTGTTGGGAGAAGAAAATTAAGCGTTTGCTACCGTAACACTGTGCCTTCTGTCTTTCTAATTATTTTTCTCTTGTCTGCTTGGAGTCTCTTCTGCTGCTGCTTCAAATTCCATTAACTTTTTTCGCTTATTTTTAGTTTTTTGCAGTTTTTGGCCGGGGCTGGGTTTAAACCTGCCACCTCCGGGTCAGGGGCTGGCACCCTACTCCTTGAGCCACAGGCACCACCCATCCTCTTATTTTGAACTAGTTTCTCCATATTTGGGCCATTTCTTGGGAAACTTTTTGTTCCCCCACCGTGATATTCCTGATTGCCTTTTTTTTTTAAACCCCTGTGTCTTTATCATAGCTTCAAATATTTCCTGGCTTTTATGGGGAGTCCTTCTGGACCTCCTAATTCATGTCATTATTATTATTCAAAAGCAGAGCTAGCATTAGAATATTATTCACCAATTTAAAACTACTTACTAGGAGTGTTATTCAGTCTTTGTTTTTTCTCTACTGAATATTCATACACATTCCAGATTATTTTATAATTTCCACATATTTAATGGCCACTCTGTTATTTCCATGAATGGATGCATTATGTTTTAAATTTATCCATTTATCCATTTACATATTGTTGGGTAGGAGTTGCTACCATTTATCTCTTCTTATAAATAACACTCTCATGTATAAAGCTTTTTTTCATGAATGTATTTGAGTTCTTAGTAGGGGAAAAACTGGAAAGCTTATGTCATCATCCTTGAGGACATATTTTAATGACTACACTTATGTTGACTTTTAGTAGAGATCACCTGACCTTTCTTATTAAAAACTTTTTTTTTTAAAAAATTTTTGGAAAGGAATAGCAGAAATTGAGAGACGAATACCACCTCTAAATAAGCACATTTAGTTTTCTTGGCAGCTTTAGGACTGTGATTATTGCAAATCTGGTACTGTTTAGTAATCCACTGAGTGTCACCACTTTAAAGGAGTCCTCTGGGGTCAACCCAGCCCATACTCTGTTAGGCCTGTAATGCTCTTATTACATAAAAACTTTGGGTAGTATTTGTCAGCCAAGTATTATTCAACATGGTCATCTTCAACTGGACCCTTAGTCACCTCACCCTTAGTCACTGGAAATTTTTCTCAGGGACTTTTAGAAAAATCAGATTTATTATTAAAAATCAAGGAAGTATTCAGAATATTCTACAGGATTTACAACTGCCTCTGGATGTGGTGTGTCAGGAAGAAGTCTAAGGAATATCAGTTTATTAGAATGAATGGGCTGCTGTGAGGACATCTGTAGTCTTGGGGTCATACGTTTTGATATTTGGAAAAGGCTATCTTACTGTTCTATTGTCATTCTATTATATTGCATTACTTTATGGTAATGAAATGTATTTTATATGTCTGTCTGGCCATGTTCACTCTATGGTTACCTACGAAATGGTGTAGGACGTAATTACACAAAAATGGTACTCGTATCTTTAAAAAACTTAACAATTAACTGATGAACACTGATCACACGTTAAAGGGTATATACAGGTGGCACTATGGGGAAATCCTGAGCTTAATGACACACAGTGTAGTTATTTTGGATAGCTGGTGAAGATGTTGTATTGAGTGATGATAAGATGTGCAGATCTGGAATATCACAGTTCGAAGAGTATGTGGCCCAGTAGTCCTATTTTAATGTGAAAAATAGGGGCCTGCATGGGAAGAGACTCACTCAAACTCACATGAGTAGTTAATGGCAGAACCAAGTGTAGATTCCATACCTCCCTGCTTCTAGCTCATTGCTCTCTTCTGATACCATCACTTATAATTTAAAATGGTTGCAAATTTATTTCTTGGTATATAAACTATACTTCATAGGGATGGAAATTAGAGTAACTTTTCATCATATATAGAGAGGCAGAACACTTAATGATGGAGAGAAAATATTTGCCTGTAATGATGTCAGGAAGAATTTAATTTCTGAGCCATAAGGAACAATTTCTGAGATGAGGAAAAATGGTAGGCAGGCCAGGGCCCTATCTTAGAAAGTAATTGGGGCCAGGCTGTTGTTTCTAATCTTTGGGGAGTTTGGGGGTTTAGTTTTTGCCTGAGACACCTCCATGCTTTGAAACAAAAATTCTATAAAATAAGAGGGTTGGATCTGATGGGCTGGGCTTTATAGATGCTTATGGTCTGAGTTCCATGGCCTCATGATTCCGGGTTATGTTGTATGTCCAAGATTACTTGAAAAATAAAAGGGCCTCATTGAATCAGTACTGGTATCATCTGCTTTGATCTGGCTGGGAAGCAGGTCAGAGGTTGGCAGACATGAAAATGTATTTGGCTCCAGCTGTGAGCTCTGCCAGGAACCCCTTTGTGGACACCTGCCTTAGAAGGATCTGCAGGAGGGGTTGACACTTGGTGGTGGAGAATGGCACTTGGTGGTGGAGAAGGGCACATTTGTGGCCCTGGGTGTGCAGGCAAGGAGGGGTGATTGGCAGGAGAAGGAGCTGTGGGGGGTGGGCAGTGACGGATGCCCAGCTGGGCACGGTAGAAGTAGGAAGAAGCAGGCAAGTATTGAGTGCTTAGCTTGTATGCAGCACTGGCTAATATTCTTTTCCCTCCCAGACTCAATGGGAGTTAGGTGTCCTTTCCATTTTAAGGATGAGACTGAGGCTTATAGAGGTTTGGTTACTTGTCTGAGGTTAGGCTGCTGGTGACTGAGTGAAGAGGAGTCAGTGTTGGTTTTGACCTCAAATCGCCTCTTTCCACAGTCCCACTGCACCGGGCTCTGTTCTCGCTGCTGGATATAGTGCTGATAGTGCTGAAGGAGACGGGTAAAGTCCACTGCAAGACAGACCATGAAAAGCCAACAGATAGACATTTCAGAGAGGGCGCTGCAGCAGGGCAATAAGGCAGCGTTAGGAGACGGGGAATGACACCGTTTTATACTCACTCCATCCCAGCCTCTGCTGATCCAAGGAAACCAAACAGCTCCAGATTGAGATTCTTGAGGTTAGAGGATAGCCCCAGTCAAAATAGGGACCAACTGTGTGACGTGGGCAAGTCACCCCCCATCACTGTTAGTATGTCATTCTTGCTTCACTGGGTGATGGAGGAAGATGAATCAGTTTGATAGGCAGCCGTTTGTAAAACCTCAGTTGTCCATACAAATACAAGAAGGTGGTTTTAACAGCTTTGTTTAACTTTTAAAGGGGTATTTTCTTTTATTTGTTTACTGCCTTTTGCATGGGTTGAAGAAACGAAGGTTTCTTTGGTTGTATCCTTATTTCTAGAATGAGGACCCCTTTGCCATTCTCAGGAGAGTTTGGATTTGATTTGTGGGCATCGGAGGCCTTTGGTGGTGTGGAGCAGAGAGCTGGCTTTAGGTCGTGCTGCTGAAAGGTGGCAAGGGTGGACTGGACGGCAGCAGCCGGTGGTCTGGTCTGTGTCACCAAGGGAGCTGGGAATCACATTGGGTCTGACCTCACAGTTTGACCCGACAGGGCAGTCAGGTCACTTGGTGAGCAAACACTCGCCGAAGGCCTGCTATGTGCCAGGCTGGGGAAGGGAAGGTGCGGGAGACACCGAACATTTCAGCAGTTGCTGTGAGCTGTCCGTGTGCTGAGAGTTCTGGCTGTTGGGGAGTCGTGTGCTTCTGATCTTAAGGAACATCCTTCCTGGTAGTGAATGTCTGTCCTATTCCGAAGGTATATACATCGACATTTAGTTTAGTAGGTGAGTTATCAATATAGACAGACGGTATTTAAATGTACAACACCCTTCATGAAGGAGCACCTGCTTTTACAGAGGGAGCCTTTTTGTGGCTGGATCATGGAGAGGTACAAGGGGTCTACAAGAGGGACTAGGAAAATTGGGGTGGTGTTAGGACACTTGGGAGCCTCAAAACTGAAGCTGCTTAATAATGGGTGAGGAAACATTTGACTGTTTCAGCAACTCATGTTGCTATATGTGTGTGTGCGCCAGTGAATGTCAGTCTGCATGTGGTTATGTGACTACCTTCTACCATCGTCAGTGTAGTACAGATGTGCTCACAACCACAGAGAAGGTAACGACTGCAAAGGCTTCATGGGGTTGGTGATGTTTGAATTGGGTTTGAATAGGAGTTCGGTAAAGAACTTTCTAGGAAGAAGGGAGTTCATTGGCCGGAGCATCAGTGTGTGAAAAAGCATGGGACTTGACTGGACAGTTGAGGACTTGGGGCTTAGGGGATTTTGTGCTCAGGTGTTGGTGAGATTAACAAAGTAGGGAAGAATGGAGGAAAAGTAGCATGCCCATTTTGTCCTCCCAAAGGGTAGAGAAAAGATCCTGGGAGAAGGGGCAGGCCATTATTCTTTTTATTTTAAATAATAGGTGTCCTGTGCCAGGCGTTAGTCAATTGGCAAGCATCATCTCTGCCAGTACATCCAAGGTAGGAACTTTTATCCCTTACTCATTTTACAGGTTAAGAAATCAGAACTCAGTATGTTAAAGTGTTTTGCAGAAAGTCACACAATGGCAGGAACAGAGTTTGAGCCCAGGTTGTCTGACTACAACGCCTCAGTGTTCAGTGTCATCTCTCTTGCTCATGACTTTGCAGTGACACCCACGAGGAACAGGGTCCTTTTCTTGCATAGAGATGTAACTTGCAACAAACACTGGTGGAATCAGTATGCCCTTCTGCACACATGCTCCAGGCATTGACATCACTCAGGGCAGAGGGGGCTCAGAAGCAGTGCTCTCCAGTGCCTTTAGTAAGACCATTCTTGGGGATGTGATGTTTCTGTCTGCCTCTCTTGGCTGCCCCCCAGCCTTTGACTTGACCTTTACTCTTAGGAAACAACCCCTTGATGGTGACAGAGAGAATAGGCTGATCACATGGACGCTGCGTATTTCTGGTCTTGTGACAGGGCTTTCTCCAAGTCGATCAATAACATGGTTCCCTGGTTAAGATTCGGCCTGTTCTGCAGGTTGGCTGTAGGGAGAGGATGTGCTGACCATGGTGAGGATGGTGGGTCCGCTTACGTGTCCTCCATATTTCTTACTGTACTTTTAGTAAGTCGGTGTTCTGGTATCCCCTCCCCAACCAGAAAAACCAAAGAAACGAAACCAGCTGGGAAGCAAGGTGAAGAACATAGACTTGCCTGTCTGGATTCAGTTCCCCTCTCTGCCTCTGTCTAGCTCTGTCTGTGCTCGAGTTTCTTCATCTGCAAAATGGGAATAGTGGTCATGGTCGCTACTTCAGAAAGTTGCTGGAGAGGTTAAATGAGTTAGTATTTGCCAGGCGTGAGGAGACCGTTTAGCATATCACATTTGCCATGTAAGTACTGTTAAACAACAACTCACTTTTGTAAACGGGTCCCACCTCCCACTGCCCTTTACCTGATATATTAGTGCTTTCTGTTTTTTTTTTAAAAGACCTGGCAGGTGAGGACCGTTGTCTGACTTGTCCTGTGTGTGGTCAGGCACTCCAGGAGGACTCGTTCACATGTGTGGTGTGGTTGAGACTGCTTGCCATGATCGCTTTGCCCTAAGAACTTGCAAATGTGTGGCGAAAAAATGCCAATTGGAAGAATTTTTTTTTTTTTCCAGCTAGTAGAATAGAGTTTAGGTTAAATGGCACTTGCAGCTCAGTTTATCTTTTAAAATTTTTCCTGGGGTTATACTCTATGGTCTAGGCATCAATAGTTTTACCTGGCTGGGCCAGTCAGTGGGTAATTTCTTATTTGGCTTTTTAAAAAAATCAGGTGTCCCATAAAGGGAGACAGCCAAATATTTGGACTGTGTTCAGCTCAGCTCTGCTGTTCAGTGTTGTATGCCATGGGCGAGTCCTGTGCCGCCTCCGTCGGCCTGAATCACTCTTCTTGTTCTTCCCGTTTCTTCCCGATACAGTTAGGGTGCAGGTGGTCAGATGAGCTTTCTCTTCTCTGAGTGGCCTTCATGCTTTTTTTTTTTTTTTTACATTGTCTGAGTGGCCTTCATTCTTGATCAGTTAGCCATGGACTAATAAAGGACCTTTTTTTTTTTTTTATTAATTAAGTCTGTTGCTGGTGATTCTGCTCAGTAAAAGAAACAAAGACTTTTTTCTTCTCCACTTGGTAGCTGTACCCCTAGAAAGTCCCCATTTCAATTTCACATCTTTTCTAATCTTCATAATATTTCTTTGCATCATGCATAATAAAAAGCAGAATGGAACCAAATTGTTATTACCACTTGGCTCTGAGAAGTTGTTTGGGGTGGAGGAATATTTTAACTGTTAGGCTATAAGTGATATCAGTCCCCTGCAGGACACTTTCTGGGCCCCTTCTGTAGAGAGGTGAGCCTTCTCCCAGGCTTGCTGTGTCCTGCCTAACCCTTTGACAGCTCTACTTCCTAGACAAACTTTATCCAATTCTGCAACCTCAGTGTGATGACTCAGAGAGAACCTAGTTATTTTTCCCTAGGAAAATCAGAGTGACCACAACTTCTGTGGTTTTTGAAGGGTGAAGGAAAGTAGAGTGATGTTGGAGGTTATAATACTGATGTTAACATAGCCACACAGAGGTCTGTCTGTTGGTGTGGGTATGCACGCACATAGACATGAGTGAAACGTTCATCACAAGCTCCAGTGGTGTGTATTTACACTAGAAAGGTGCTTCTGGTTTCTGCTTTTCTTCCATGTAGTACTTTTGCTATTTCATTTGAGTTTTACCATGAGCCTATATGTGGAGCTGCACTTATTTTATGGTGGGAAAAATTGAGGCTCACGCACAGAAGTCGAATGGCTTGAGATCTGTGTGAGTGGTAATTTTTCTGACTAGTGTTTGGCAGAGTTGTTTTTCTCTAAGAAAATGAGAGGCTGACAACATTTGTGATTTTTGAAGTGAGAGAGAAAATTTAGAAGCGGAAGTTAAGCCATTGATATTAAGTTATGCTAAGCTCTATTTATAATATAACCCAAGTCTGGAAACTTATTATTAATAGAGGGAAAGAAGCCACGGAGAAGTTACTAAATTTCTTAGTGAAATGCCAGTGCACCCACCCATCCTTCCCTTCTCCATCTCTCCATTTATTTCATCATATTATTAAATGAAACTCCACACAGCTTTCCAGCTACCATGCCGAGCCATGACTCATTGAAGTTAAATTAGAGTGACATGTGGCAGGCAGTTGAGGATTTAAGATGTGGCTAGTTAAAATTGAGATGTACTGTAATTATAAAATATCAGATTTCAAAGGCTTAGTACCCGGAAAAGTAAAATATTTTACTTTTTTTTTTTTTGCAGTTTTTGGCTGGGGCTGGGTTTGAACCTGCCACCTCTGGCATATGAGGCCAGCGCCCTACTCACTGAGCCAAAGGTGCTGCCCGAAGTAAAATATTTTATTCGTAAACTTTATTATGTTAATTACTTCTTGAAGTAATATTTTGGATATATTGGGTTAAATAAAGTATATTATTAACATTCATTGCCCTTGTTTCCTCTTAGTTTTCAAAAATGTGGCCACTAGGAAATTAACAATTTCATCCGTGGCTGGTGTTATGTTTCTCTTGGACAGCACTGATCTGGGAGCATATTGTCCAGGAGGGGAAGTCAGGTCTGTGGAGACCATGCTTTTCTCCAAGAGCATGCCAGCCCACTTCTGTCTTCTCTGTCTTTCTCGTCTCCATCTCCTCACCTTCTTTTGGCTTCTAAACCCTCGTTAGTCTAATGGAAGTTCTTCTTGCCCAGGTCTTCGGTGGCCAAATTCATTTCTTTTTTGCACTGCTCCTTTTTGGCCTCTGAGGTCCTGTTACTGTTCACCACTCTCACTTTCTTGGCTTCCTTTATTTTTCTCTCCCTTTCTGGCCTTTCCTCGTGGTTCCTTTGCTGGCTTTTTTCTTCATCTCCCGTAAACGTAGGTATCACAGAGCTTTGGTTCATACTCCAAGGTGGTTATCTGTGGTCTGGAACTCCGGAGCTCTGGACACATGCTTGTAGGTACCTTTATTCTAACTGGAAATTTTAACATGACTTTAGAGTCAGTGTGTCTTTTAGTATTGTCACCTTGACAGTGACATTACTGGATGCCTCCTCCTCTGCCCACGCCCACCTCTGCATCTCCTTGTCCTCAGATTTACTGGATCCACCACGGTAACAACCCCAGCCCAGCCCTGCACAGTTCAGGCCCTCAGCGTCGCTCTCCTCGAGTGTTTTAATAATTCTTAGCTGGCTTTCTTTTTCTGTTCTTACTGTCTTCCATCCCATTCTCTGTTCTTCCAGAAAGATACTCCAAAAATGCAAATCTGTTTACGTTTGTCCTTGCTTTTAAAATCCTCACATGATTTCCCCATTCAGAGCAAAATCCAAAAATCTTTTGCATGAACTAAGGACTAGAGAGAGGGAATAGAGGCAGGGGGCGATTTGGCTGCTGGTTCTTTCTGTCCTTGTCTTGCTCATCTGTGAGTGACCCTGTGCCCCAGGAAGATACCTGGGATCCGCTGTAGCCTCCATGGCGTGACACATGCTGTTGCCTTCCCTGGAGCCCACCCTGTCAGGGTGGCTCCCATGGACCTTTAAGACTGGCTTCTGACACCACCTCTCTTGGACTACCCCTCTGACCCTCCCCCCATCATCTGCACTTCCTCCATTTGGGCTGTTCGTTGAACTGGGATGCATTTCCTGGGAGGCAAGGATTACTTCTTTCATCTGTGTCCTCAAGTCCAGAGTAGGTGCAAAAGAGATACTTGTTGAACAATAAATGCCACATAATACAGGGTAGAGCTAAGACATTGTGGGAGTTGTTATATAAATTTTACCCAGTTAGAGATGGGAGCAGGGAGGATCTTAGGAAAGGTGACATTTGAGCTTGGCCTTCAATTCAGTGTTGGGTGGAAATGTGCAGATGGACCCTTGTGGCCATCGTCATAGTACTGTGCTCTGTGGGGCTCAAGGCAGTTGAGCTCAGGCAGTCTCAGGAGCCCCGTGTGCTGCTGTCTGTGGGGCATTTGCTCCCTGGCTGGGCTGTGTAGCTCAGCCGCGCTTCCGTGCCCTGTACACAGCTAGTGCGGCAGGCAGCTCTCCCTCTCCTTCTTGTGAGCTGCCTTGGAGGACACGATTACAGAATCATCGCTTGCATTTTCATCTTTGTTTTTCCTTCGGAGCTGCCTTTCTGGATAGCAGACAGGTGACCTCAGCAGCCGGAGACGGAAAGAGCAAAATGAGGCATTTCAGGCCCTAATGAGGTGCATGAGGGGCTCTTCTTGAGAGTGAGGGTCAGGTGAGGTTGTGCTGAGCCTGGGTGAGTTTTGCCTTGGGGCTCTAGGCCGCACTGGTGCAGAGCTGAGCTAATTTTACCCACAGGAGCTGAGAGTGCTGAAGGGCAGGGCTTATGACATTGGTCTTATCATCCTGTGATGCCCAGAGAGCTCCCTAGGTACAAGCCTGTTATGTCTAGGCTGTTTTTTCCCCTTCCAGTTAAATACATTTTTCCATTAGGCGCACGTATCGGAAAGCAGGATGCTGAGGTGCAAAGAGCTTTGGATTTAGGTGGAAGGCTGTAGACTTGGATTTGGATCCTGTGTCTGTCCCTTTCTTATTACCTGACTGACCTTGAGCAAGTTATGTAATCTGTGCTCAGGCTGGTCTCGAACTCCTGAGCTCAGGCGATCCCTCTGGTTCCGCCTCCCAGGGTGCTAGGATTACAGACGTGAGCCACCGTGCCAGGCCTAGCTTCATCTTATTGCTGTGTACCGCGTGGACCTAAGTCATGCTTTTTGAATGAATGAATGCCCCAGACAAATCATGGTTTACTGGAGTTGGACTAGGTGGTATCTGAATTTTGCCAGATTTAGGATCCTGGGGTCCAGGAAGAGTCGTGGCAGTCAGATATTTAGAGAATAGACAGGGCTCAGTGGCCTGCCACACAATGCTGTCTCACATCCAGGAGGCGTTGTGGTCAAATAGCAGCAGTTCTTGGCGACAGTGAAGCGAGGTGGGAACATCCTGAGAATCCGGAGTGCCTTCCCTGTGGATCTCACAGACTGTGGGCGTGTAGGGAGTGCACCGTGCAGACCGCGGCCGTGTAGGGAGCGAGCCTGCTTCCCCATCAATGCTTTTTTTTTTTTTTTAATAATTTTAGTAAATCATAATTGTGTACATTGGTGCAATCATAGGGCAGAATGTGCTTCATATACAATCAGAAACATTTTGATCATACTGTGAGAGATAGCCCTCATAGCATTTTCTTAATCACTATATAAAGACAATGATACTCTACATTTAATAAGTTTCACCAGTCCCCTGCTAAGATGCACCGTAGGTGTGATCTCACCAAATGCCCTCCCTCCATCCATCCTCCCCCCTCCCCGCCCCTCCCTTTCCCTTTTCCCTGTATTCTTGTGCTATAATTGGGTTTTAGCCTTCATATGAAGGCTATAAATTAGCTCTATATTAGGGCTGAGTACATTGGATACTTTTTCTTCCATTCTTGAGATACTTTGCTAAGAAG
>CAUYRH010006828.1:0-65645 GCA_963574655.1 Perodicticus potto
GCCCTATTGAAGACAACTTCAGAAAATCCATTCCCCAGTCATGAAAATGTACTGTGCTAACTTTCTTTTCCATAGTGGAAACACTTATTTATAGTCATCAAAAATAGCAAAATAAAAAACCCATTTGGAACCTGGACCCGACAGCAGGACTGTGTGCACTGGCCCCTCTTCTGCAACTGGTGTAGGTTCCCACTGGCCCCTGGGTACCCACCTGAGCCTCTGAGTGTGCACGTCTAGGTCTATGTGGCCACAGGGCACCACGCCTTACCATGCCAGGTGCTCTGGAGACTCCTCTGGCATTGTGTGTTCATATCTTGGTGTGGGCCTCGCAGCGGTGATGTGTTTGAGCTGGTGCTAGTGAGGTAGCCTGGCCAGGGGTGCTTGGTGTGAGTCTGGTGCTGGACCAGGTATGCTCTGCCTCCCTCTGAGGCCTAGACAGCCATTCCCCTGCCTATGGTGATTAGGTAGGCTGCAGGTATGTGTGCAGGGAAGTGGTAGCCCCCTGAGTGGGTCTAGGCTTTGGAAAGGCTAGGTCTAGTTGGGCCCTGGTGGAGGGATAGACTTGCTAAGCCCCCCAACCCTTAATGTCAGAAACCCTGTCAGATACCCCACTGCAAACCTTGGAGAAAACTCTTCTTGAGGTTTTGGCCTCCTTGGACTTGGAAGTCCAAACTCAGTAGTGTTGGAATTTGAGGCATCTGCAGTAGCTTTAGATAGACATTTTCAAGGATGCTTTTGGGGGGGTTTCTTGTATAACAGGTAGTCTCTGCAGGCATCTTAGGTTGGAGGGGGAGGGTTTCCAGTGCCCAGGAGAGGTTTTATTTATTTATTTATTTTGTAGTTTTTGGCTGGGGCTGGGCTTGAACCTGCCACCTCCGGCATTTGGGGCCCATGCCCTACTCCTTTGAGCCACAGGCGCCACCCCCAGGAGAGGTTTTAAAGCACGTGGTCCTAACAGCTGAATCCTGTTGGTCCCAGGGAGACAATAAGAAATCTCCAGGACTCTAAGGGGCTGTGCTGGCTCTCTGCTCTTTAGTGGAGGAGGAGCAAGCTAGGACCTGACTCTGGAGTGGCAGCAAGAGGAACTCAATCATGTCCCCTGTGGTTGCTTGTCACTAATACCTCCCAGGGGTGCTTCACAGTGTGGTGGCGCATCCTCTGTGCCCACCAGCTGGGCCTGGACCCTGTTCTCTGTGATGTCCCTGTATGGTGACTGTGTCTGATTTTAACATTGGTACTTGGTCCCTATGGGGGATGCACTTCCAAAGGCAGCTGCTCTTGTTTTTTTAAAAGCTGGACTGAAGAGGCCAGTTCTGTGGGCCTCTGCTTGGTGCAGTGCAGGCCTGCACTAAGACTGCACAGGGCAGAGGTGCTGCCCCACCTTGTGTGTGCTGGGGCCCTGAGGCCCTGGGATTGTGATGCTGTGAGCACGGGGTGTTCCTGTGCCTCTGTTCATTCCCCGCAGCAGGGGCTGCTGGGTAAGGGTGTGAGTATATGGTGCGTGTGAAAGGCAGGCTCCCACAGGCATGATCTTCCGAAGGCCTTCACTAGGACAGTAGACAATCCTTTTTCACCATAGAAAAGATGTTTAGGCTCAGCGCCTGTGGCTCAACGGGCTAAGGCACCAGCCATGTACACCTGAGCTGGCGGGTTCGAATCCAGCCAGGATCTGCCAAACAACAATGACGGCTGCAACCAAAAAATGGCCGGGCGTTGTGGCGAGCGCCTGTAGTCCCAGCCACTTGGGAGGCGGAGGCAAGAGACACGCTTGAGCCTAGGAATTGGAGGTTGCTGTGAGCTGTGATGCCATGGCACTCTATCCAGGGTAACAGCTTGAGTCTCTGTCTCAAAAAAAAAAAAAAAAGGATGTTTAACTTTCAGTCTTTGGCTTTGAGTTCCAATAAAATGCCAAGCTGATTTCATCTGCAGATGGGAGAAATAACTCCAAGGGGGACTCTGACAGCAGGAAGGCTGTGGGGCAGCAACCTCGGGGTTGCTGGGGGACAGTGCCATCCTGTGGTCAGGTTGTATTGCAAGTGTGTTTGAGGATGTGGCTTGTTAACACTAGAATGTGCAAAGGAACAGAATATAGGCCAAGCCAGGATGCCAGTGTGTGTGGGGGGGCGCTCTGCAAGTTGCCCAGCCCAGAGGGTTTCTGGTGCGCCCCTTTGGCAGAGGGGCAACAGGAAGCTGGACCATGGGTCCTGCAGGTGTCGGGGCCCTGTGAGAAATGCAGTGATGTTCAACCTTCCATGCCAGGCCTGTGCTGGGCCGTGGGGGTGTGGGGGCTCCTGCTTTCTGCTTCATTTCCCAGAGAACTGGGCGGTGGACTTAGCAACGTAAGTGACTGAGGCTTGCATGGGCCCTGGCTGCTGTTCTTAGCTTGAGGAGCTAAGCGCCAGGCCCTCACTAGTTCTGTCTTCTGCAGCTGGGTTTGCACCACCTTGGCCCCCTCTCCAGCGGCCTCGAAGTAAGGAAAAGGGTCTGGTCCAGCTGGAGTGAGCCTGCTTCCAACTCCCCAGGGCTCTGGCCCTGTGGAGGAAGGTGACTGTCCCCATACCCTGAACAGGTATGGAGTCAGACCTGAGCCTGACAGGCCACACAGCTGAGGTGGGGAGGTGTCTGCCCTAGCAGCATCTGCTTTCAGCTCACCACAGTATCCTGAGACCCCTCTGTGGCCTCAGAACCTCCATCAGTGCTGGGAGTCCCTGTGTTGAGCCTCTTGGTGGCGGTGGATGAGCTGCAGAGCAAAGGTTACAATGGGGTATTTGGGAGAAAGCCCATCACCATGTCCGCTGCCAGGTAGCCAGCTGCTTAAAAGGCGTTCCCAGGCCCCTTTCTCTAACTTCCCCGCCACCCTACCCCTCCCACCCCCCGCCCCGGGCGCTGGGCCAACCACCCTGAGGGGCTGGGCCCAATGCTCCACGCAGCTCCCAAGGCAAAGGGAGCCTGACGACCTCGCAACGATCCCCACTATGGTGGGTCTGGGTTTCATCGCATGGGTCGCTGAGGGCATATTGGAGTGGCCAAGAACAATGACCCTCCCTGGGGAGGGCGCTCGCCAGGAGTGCCAGCCGCAGCGTGCCCCGCCGCCTGCCCCGTGGGCGCTGCGTCGGCTGGTCCACCTTAAGCCACAGCGGCGCGCCGCTGGCGGGTGGGATTTCCTGCGAGGGGTGGGCCTGTGGCGGGCCTATTGGGCCAGCCGGGCGCCGGCGCTTCCTTGGGGTCTCCCACTCGGGGAAGACGCAACGCTGGTTCGGCGCCCTGCGCCTCCCCCGGCACCGCAGTTTGAGCCAGGACGCAGAGGGACGCGCCGCCTGCTCTCCTTTCCCGGGCTGGACTCAGTCAGCCGAGGGATCAACAATCATGGCCCTGCAGTGTCCTCCCCTCCTCTGTGAATGCTACGGGCTCGGGATGAGAGTGGAGAGCCCAGCGTGGAGCAGGGACCAGCAGCCTGCCCCCGGGGACACGCCCAATGCTGTTCAGGGAAAGGGCCGAAAACAGGCCTAGGAGGAGACCCGTGTACGCCATAGCGCCAGGGTCTGCGGGCCTGGGCCGGGAGCCTAGTTTTCACGTGGCACCCACCCGACTGGCAAGGCCGCAGGGGTGTGGACGCTTGGCCCGCTTGTCCATTGCGAGGGCTCAGGTCCCGTGAAGTTGGGGTCCGCCCGACCTTGCCCACCCCGCCCCGCCCCGCCCCGCCCGCCGCGGGCCCGCCCCCCGGCCTACTTGCCACGCCCCGCATCGGCCACGCCCCCGCCCCTCCCGCCGCGGCCCCCAGCCGTCCAGTCCACCTTAAGGGGCGCGGTGACATCAGCGCGCCGCCGCCGCCGCCCGTGGGGTGGGATTTCCTCCGCCGCCGCTGCCGCCGTCGCCGCCGCGGGTCCTGCGCCGTGTCCAGCCCGCCAGCCCGACCCCGGCCCGACCCCGGCCGGCCCCGCCCGCCCGGCCCCGGGGAGGGATGCGGCGGCGCGGCGCCCAGGATGCCCCGCAGCCCCGGGACGCGCCTCAAACCCGCCAAGTACATCCCGGTGGCCACGGCCGCCGCGCTGCTGGTCGGTTCCAGCACTCTCTTCTTCGTGTTCACGTGAGTCGGCGCCGCGTCCAGGGCACGGGCGGCGCAGGGGTAGCGAGGGGCAGGGCCCCGCACGGCCTGAGGTCGGGGGACAGCGGCGGGTGGGCCGGACTGGATAGGCCAGAGGGCAGGGGGCAGGGGGCAGGAATGGGGCGGGCTGGGCGGGGCGCTGGCTGTAGCAACGAGAGTCCTCACCCTGGGCTGGGTTGCTGAAGCCGGTGCAGGCGTCCCGGAGCACCAGGGAAAGGTGAGTCCTGTGTGGGGATGCTAGTGCTGGCTGGGCACCTCAGGAATGTGCCCAGAGGCCCTGGGTGGGAGCTCCAGCCCTGACAGGGGAGTAGGCCAGGCTGTCGGGTGTAGCTGCAGCCTTCCCTCCCATGGGGCACACAAGGGGACGTGAGTCGCCCAAGACTGCTGCCCTCCCTGCAGGCAGCCGTGGGCGCGCCTCTTGTGCCCTCCGGGCTGTCTGCCCCGGGCCAGAGCCAAGTTGTTCCCACGTAGGTGTGGCCTGGCCTGGTTGCCACATGCCTGCCTCTTGGCCATTGGTGACCCTGACCTGCCTTTTGGCTTTCCTTAGGAAACCTTGGTGGTCGTTGCACCTGGAGGGCCAGGCCAGGCCTTACCCAGGGTCAGAACTTTGCACAGCCCAATGGTGGCCTGGCCGTGGAGGGCACCTGGACCCTTGAGGCCAGGCCTCCAGCAGCAAGGAGGAAGCAACCAGGCCAGCAGGGCACTGGACCCCTCTAGCCTCAACTTCTTCACTGAAGGCCCAGGCTGACTTGCAGACCAGAATGGCAAGCTGCCATTCAGCCTCCTTCTGTGGCCATGGGGTCATCCCAGGGCTCTTTCTGGCACAAAGAAGGGTTGGGGGCTCCAGGCTTCAGTCTGCAGACCTTCAACCAACTGCCCCTTCTGAAAGTCCATGTGACTAGGGCACAGACTGGGTGGCCTGAGTGCTAGCTGCTTTTTTCTTGGCGGCCTTGCCCCTGAATGTGTGAGCCTGGTGTGGGGTTGGGCGGGAGCAGCCTGGGGAGAGTGAGGATGGCCGCCATGTGCACAGCAAGTCCGCTTGGACGCCAGTGGAGGCGGGAGAGATCTTCTACCTGGAGGCTGAGGCTGGGTGGGCACTGCAGGCTGCCAAGAATGTGTTTAAAAAAGGCCTGTGTGGATGGGCTTATTTCTGGCTTGGGCGAGCCGGTGTGTTCTTGTTGCTTAGATGCTGCTGGGGTAGGACAGAGAGGGGTGGGTGGTGGGTGGCCTGGGGAGCCTGCTCTAGGGGGTGCATGCTACTGCAGCTTCTGGAAGGGCCCAGTCCTTGTCCTTAGAGACCCTTGGGGGGGGGGTGTCTAGCACATTTTCTCACTTCTGGGTCCAATTCAGTGTCCTTTTTGTGACTTTAAAAGCAACGTATGGTTTCTATGAAGAACTTGTGAAAATTAGAGAAAAAATTTTTGAAGAAATTGGAAATCAACCCCGACGCTCCATCTCCTGCTTCTCTGGAGGCTCCTCTGCTGGCTGCCACAGCACCTGGCCTGCTGTAGTTGAGGCTGGTGGCTCACTGGAGTGTGATTTCAGAGGGCCTGTGATGCAGCTGTTCCCATGAACACAATCCGTTGGGTACTTTGGCCCCAGTTAGCCAAGCACCATTTTTTTCGTCCTCTTTTCTAGAACCTGGAGTTCTGGGTTTGACTCTTCTACCTAGAGTCAGCATGGGCCATGCCCTCGCCCTGCTCCACTTGTGGCCCATGCTAACCTTGGCTGGCCCTGCACCAGGGAGGTGCTGTGTGTCCCGGCAGTGGATGGGGGCTCAGGGGGTTGCTCATCCAGGTCTGAGGTGCAGTGGCTATCTAGAGAGGCATGGGAGCCTCCCTGTACCCTGACCTTGCCCCTGGCCTGCTCTACCCTAGCTCTGCTGGACTGCTCCAAGACCACTCAGTTCCTGAGAAGGGGGCTCTACCAGCCCCAGGCCTGTTGATGTCACCTACAGCAGGCGAGCCACTTCTGAAAAGGCAGGGGCTCAGGTGGTTCCCCTTCTCGGGGCAGACCTTTTATCTCCCCATGGCCCACCCTTCTGCCCTGTCTCTGATCCTAGATCCTGCTGTGGCCTCGGACATGTGCCCAGAGAGGAGAGCAGGCTATTCCTGTGCCCTTTCCACCCTGCCCATGGGGCCTCCACAGTGGGTTCCCGTCTTTTCTGAGTGTCTCCCGGATCCCCTCTCTGCATTCAGTAGACATGAATTGGGCCCTATGTGCCAGGCAGCAAAGGGCAACAGTATCACACAGGGCTGGAAGCTGGGGGCCTAGAGAACTGGGGACCAGCCCCCCCATCTGACCAAGAGGGGTGAGCCCACCCCACCTTTGGGCACCTCCCTGGGAAGCTGGGCAGAGGTAGGGTGTGCCCCTTGTGAGGATAGAGTGCTACTGTGGAATGGGCTCTCAAAGGCCTCTCTCCTCCTCCAGGAAGATGTCCTGGGTTCCTGGTAGGATTTTTCCCCCCCTGGGCCCTAGAAGCCATTTGCATTGTGGTACAACAATAGGAGGGGTCTGCAGACACCGCCCAGACCGCCTCAGCCCCCACCCCTCCCCTCACTGTCCCTCCAGAGCCACATTGCAGGATGATAGGGACCTATGAATGTCAGAGTGTTGCTTGGTGGGCCGCCAGCACCTGGGTTGGGCTGTCTTATCTCTCCGTCTGGGGCATCTGAGATAGGGTGGCTGGTCCCCACCCTAGGACAGCAGGAAGACCTGTGGTCATTACAGCCTCAGTGAGCCCACAAGGACAGAACTGCATCCTCATTGGGGGAAGGGGGGTAGAAATTCCACATGGGCTCCCTGCTGAGACCTGTGTGTGTGGCCTAAGGAACCCTGGCCTCCTGAGCCTCAGTTTCCCTATCTGCCTAGGTGTCTTCAGGTGTCGGACAGGTGGGTGCAGGCACTGTGAGGCCCGGGACCTCCCCAGTCTGACCCAGTGGTCCTGGGAACCCCGTGGGTGAGTGCCACTCTCAGATGCCAGCGGTGCTAATGAAGAACCTGATTTAAATGAAAACGTCTGAGTCGAAATTTTCCATTCCACATTTAGCTGTGGCGGACATTCTGCCCCTAAGCCACCCCCCCTCTGGGTGGCGTCTCCCTGCCGGCTAAGGCGGAACTCTGGGCCTCAGCCAGGTAGGGCCCACATTGGTGGTGCATGTCCTGGCCTGTGGCCCTGAAGGAGGGCTTGAAGCCTCAGAGCTGGACCCCCTGGCCAGAGCCAGCTGGCCAGACACCCCTCTCTGGCCCAGGGGGTACAGCCTGTCTCTGCCCAACCCTCCTGGCAGGGCAAGCCTAGTGTTCACTGTCAGGCCTGGCTGGGAGTGGGGTGATGTCCCCACAGACAGAGGGGCCTCCCTACCCTAGGATGGGCACAAGCATGGATTAAGCTCTACCGCCTGCCAGGTCCTGCCTGTGGGAGCATGTGTATCCTCCAGCATCCCCGTGTACCCTTGCCTGTCCTCAGGTGTCTTCTCATGTCCTCAGGTGTCCTATACATGCCTCATCTACAGGGGAAGAAAGCCCAGGGCTGGCAGCCTTACCTGGGCAGGGCTGGGGGCAGTGCAGGGAGAGGGATGTCTGTGAACATGTGTTCACGTGCGTATGTATGAACGAATGTGCAAGTGTGTGTTCACCCATGTGCACTGTTGTGTGCACAGGTGTGCAGGCAGCATTCACGTGTGCACCCGCATCTTACATGCAGACGTGATGGCATGTGCTTGTGTGTCTCCCAGGGACTGAGCAGGTTGCGTTTCCGTGTGAACATGCTTCTGTATCTGTGCTTATGTCATGTGCACATGCATACTTGTATGTGCATGCCTGGAGTGTGTGTGCACTCATGTGTGCACACGTCTGCATCTTCATCTTCTCCCCTTGAGCCCACGTGTTTCCTGCATTCTGGACCCTGGCAGGCTGATCTGTGAGCCAGTCCCCATCAGCCGGGGGCAGGCTCCTGCGGCAATGCCTGGATCAAGCCTAGGGGTAGGGATGGGGGAATTGTGGCCTAGGTTTCCCAAGCCTCCCCAACTGTGCGCACTGCACCGCCTGGGCCTGGCTAAGACTCCACAGAGCCCTCATGAGCGGGCATTCAGGCAACTGACACCCATGCCAGGCACGGACTTCCAGTACCTCAGTGCATGCACGTCTAATCACAGTGCAAATGTCAAAGTGGGCCCCTATTGACCTGCAGTTACACCCAGCCCAGCCACATCTCATTTCGAGGGACATCAGGGCCCACAGAGGACTTGGTAGTACAGCCTGCCTGGGCTGGTGGGGAGCTCTGGTTGGTGCGCTGTTCAGGCCCTGTCTGCCGGATAGGGCCAAGAGGCAGGCTGGAAGCCCAGCGTGATGCAAACTGGCGCCAAGGCCTCTGCACTCAGCTTCTCGTTCATAACGTGGGAAGGACAGCAGTGTCCCCCTCCTTGTAGCTGGGAAGGCCAAGCACACATGTACCTTATGGGGATGGGGTGGGCCTGTGTCCATTCTCCATCTCCCCATCCTTACTGGCTTGGGAACCCTTGGCCCCTTCCTGTCCCTGAGTAGGCTGGTTCCACAGACATGATGGGCCACACTTGGTCTAATGCTCTGCTCTGAGTGTCCTGAAATTCCCAATAATTGTAAAATAAGGAGCTGAGTTTTTATTTTGCACAGAAAACGTAGCCCTCCCTGGAGGTGGTGCAGACAGCCCATGAGCCCCACCTCTGCCAGGAGGGCTGGGCGGTTCTCTTGGGTGCCTCTCACCTGCCCGTCCCACCTTGCTGTGCTGACCATGCCATGCCACGGGGCCTGTAGTCCTTGCTGCCGTTAAGTGTTGACTGTATGTGGGCAGGGCTGGGGAAGGTGGAGGAAACACTGAGCTGGGCGGCAGGGCTGGGTGGGGAAGGCCCTCCCAGAAGGACCCATGCGGACGCAGCCCATGTCCTCATGCTGGGCTCTCACCTCCACGGGCTGAGTTCTGGACGAGAGGCAGGGTAATGCGTGGCTCCTGGCCCCGCCGAGGGTTGTTACCGTGGGAAGTGGAATCTTTAAATAGCCTCTCGCTTTCCACTAAAAATAGCGAAGTTCTGCTGCTGCGGAGGTGGTTGCCGGGGTGTCGGGGCTGGCTCCCGGCCAAGGCCAGTGTGGGTGCAGCAGTGTGGCCACATGCAATGGGTGGCAAGCAGTGCGTGGGCCCTGTCCCCTGCTGGTGGCCCTGTGGTCAGGGCTGCTGGGGAGATCCCCACTGAACCCTCTACTCCATAGATGGCCTAGGCATGGGGAGGGCACAAGCCTTTGTGTGCCACATGTCACAGAAGCAGGTTCAGGGTGTCAGACGAGAGATGGGGAGTCTGAGGTCAGAGGGCTTCTCAGCAGCAGAGTGGGTGGATTCAGGGGCCTACTGTAGGCTCTGTGGCCTGGGGACTGGTGGATCTCCTGGTAGGTCTCCTGTAGGGCTTGGAAGGCAATTTTCAGGGAGGCATGTGAGCCCCATGCAGGGAGGCTGTGGAGGGGAACGGAAGTCTTGGAAGGCTTCTGGGAGAGGGGGCGGTCCTGGAACCAGGTGCTGAGAGTGGTGAGATGGAAAGAGTGGGGGTGGTGTGTCTCCAGAGCCCCCAACTGTTCTGTGTGGCCATCTGGGGAGTAAAGTGACAAAAAGAAGGGGATGGCAGGATGGGGATATGCCCCCCCTTGTGTTTACTGACACAGGACTAGGGCTCCCTACATCCCCAAATCTCCCTGGTGACAGGGTCCAGCCAGTTTGAGTGAGGCCTGGGGTTGGCCCAAGCTGCCTAATAGGTCTCTGTCCCCTGTCCCCTGCAACATGTGGGCTCTGTAGGTGTGTTTCTCATCCTGGACCCTGGCCTCCACTCTGTGTCCCCTGGGGCAGGAGGACTCCAGGATAGTCATACTGGGGTGAAAAGGTGTATGTGCCCTGCCTCGGCCGGCTGGCCTCTGAACCTCAGTTTTCTCCATTATGAGTTGTGTTCCAGACAGCCATAGACGGGTGCCGGTGTAGGGTCAGAGCTGGCACCCGGGAGTCTAGACACTGTTCAAGAGGCGCAAAGCCCTGAGGGTGAGGTGGAGGTGTGGCACGGAGTGGCCAAGGCAGGGCACATACACCTTTTCACCCGAGTCTGACTATCCTGGAGCCACCTGCCCCAGGGAACACAGAGTGCGCCCACGGCACCATCCCCCACTCTGTCAAGTTCTGATGGGGTCCCCGCAGGCCACAACATGTGTCCCATATCCCTCTATAACCCAGGCCCAGCTTTCACCCTGCTGCCCACTGCAGGTGCCCATGGTTGACACGTGCTGTGTCCCCAGCTGTTCCTGTCTACAATGGCATCATCTTCCTTTTTGTGCTGGCCAACTTCAGCATGGCCACCTTCATGGACCCTGGTGTCTTCCCCCGAGGTAGGGCTGCTGAGGCAGCTCATGTGCTCACTTTTGGAGGCACCTTGGGGGTTCCTGGTGGGTGAACTGGGCAGAGGCCGGGGAGGGGTTCTCCTGCCAGGAAAGTCACCTCCCCAGCCCCTTCCCGGTCCCTGGTCTACAGCGGACGAGGACGAGGACAAGGAGGACGACTTCCGGGCCCCACTGTACAAGAATGTGGACGTGCGTGGCATCCAGGTCCGCATGAAGTGGTGTGCCACGTGCCACTTCTACCGCCCGCCACGCTGCTCCCACTGCAGCGTCTGTGACAACTGCGTGGAGGTGACCGCCCGCTGCCCCGCTCTCCTCCCGCCCCCACGTCCCCCGCCGGCCACACGCCCTGACGCCCCACTCCTGCAGGACTTCGACCACCACTGCCCCTGGGTCAACAACTGCATTGGGCGCCGCAACTACCGCTACTTCTTCCTGTTCCTGCTGTCGCTCAGCGCGCACATGGTGGGTGTCGTGGCCTTTGGCCTGGTCTATGTGCTGAACCACGCTGAGGGGCTGGGAGCTGCTCACACCACCATCACGTATCCTTGGTTCCCACGTGCCGCTCACAGAGGCGGTGTATTCTGGGAATAAATGTGTTTTTCAGGGGAATCGATGTTCAGAGGGGTTGGTTGGCTGCCCAGGGACCCCATCGCCATCCTCGGATGGGCAGGGCGGGTGTTTAGACTCCTGCCCCGTGCCACTGTGAGGGTTTTTTGCATCTTCACCTGTACCATTGGCCTTAACAGGCTAGCATGGCTGTCATGTGTGTGGCCGGCCTATTCTTCATTCCGGTCATCGGCCTCACTGGCTTCCACGTCGTGCTGGTCACTAGGGGACGCACCACTAACGAGCAGGTGCAACCTTGGTGGGGTGGGGTGTCCACAGTGGGCAGAGGGCCAAGGCTGCCTGGGGACAGCGTGGGGGAGCCCTTGCCTGAGGTAGCTGGTACAGTTGTGCTAGGAGGAGGCTCCACACTTGCCCCAGGCTCCTGCACGCTCCCTGCCCACAGACACTGCAGCCACTTGGGACTCAGAGGCAGGCAGGGTGACCTAAGTGAGGGGAATCCCTGGGCTGATCCTGCCCAGGCACCTCCCACAATGACCAGCTCTGAAGAACTGGTCCCAGAACTGCCCCAAATGTGCCCTGCTTATCTGGTCTGGACCCTGCGTGGCCAGGTTGGCTGAGGGTCCCATGTCCACAGGTGACGGGGAAGTTCCGTGGGGGCGTGAACCCCTTCACCCGAGGCTGCTGTGGGAATGTGGAGCACGTGCTATGCAGCCCCCTGGCTCCCCGGTGAGGCCCAGAGGCAGAGCGGCACAGGGGTCTCTGCCAGGGGTGGGTGGGCGGCCCCAGTCCCTAAGACTAGCCCATTCTGGCTTTTGCCAGGTAGGGCAAGCCCTGCCCTAGTGAGTTCATGGAGATGGCCTGGCCCTTGACCTGTTTGCCCACTCAGGTATGTGGTGGAGTCGCCCCGGCTGCCCCTGGCTGTGAGCCTGAAGCCACCTTTTCTCCGGCCTGAGCTCCTGGAGCGAGCAGCACCGCTCAAGGTCAAGCTCAGTGACAATGGGCTGAAGGCCAGCCTGGGCCGTAGCAAGGTGGGGACCTGGGCTGGGGGTGGGGGAAGGGGACAGGCTGGAGGATCTTTGAAGGACAATTCTAGGGAGGGGACCTAGGTCTCAGGGAGGCCAGAAGGCATGTCTAGTTAGACCTCTAACTCATCTAAACTCCGCTTACCACTGACCCACCTCCTCCCAGTCCAAGGGCAGCCTGGACCGACTGGACGAGAAGCCGCTGGACCTGGGGCCACCCTTGGCCCCCAAGATAGATGCCGGCACATTCAGCAGTGACCTGCAGACACCACGCCCGGGCAGTGCTGGTGAGGTGGGGGCAGCCAAATGCGGGGGAGGGGGCAGTTATAGGCCAACCTTCACCAACCCCCACCCAACCCCAGTCTGATAGTTGTCTTCCTCCCCAGAGAGCGCCCTGTCGGTGCAGAGGACCAGCCCCCCGACGCCTGCCATGTATAAGTTTCGGCCAGCCTTCTCCACGGGGCCCAAGTCTCCCTTCTGTGGGCCAGGCGAGCAGGTGAGGAAGCCTGGCCCACCCATAGAACTCCCACCTACCCTGGTAACTGCAGGGACCCTGGCCTGTTGCCACTGGGAGCTGGGGGCCTTTAAGCCCAGCAGGGCACAGTGTCCTAGAAGGGGCTGGCAAAGGCAGTCCTGGTCCAGTGTCTCTATCCCTTAGCTGACACTGCCTGGTGGGTGGCTGCCTCCGGAGCAGTTGTACAGGATGCCTGGAATTCCACTGTTGGCCACTCTGTAAAGCCCATAGAAAGTCTTCAGAAGAATTTGAGATTTGTTCAAGAAAGTGTATTTATCCTCCCTGGTCACTGGAGCAGTCAGCAGTGCTGGATGGCCTGAGGAATGACCCAGAATCCTGGGTGTTCCTGGGACACCATCCCTCCCTCAGGGCTACCCGGGGGTCCCCACCCTAGGGTCGCCTCTCCCCTGGGTCCATGTCCTGTTGTCCTTCCCCTGGGGCCTGTGAATCTGGGCCTACCTCACAGGTGTGTGGTGGCCCTGCCCCCCGGGAGGGTCAGGTGCCCCCCACAGTCACCTATTTCCTGGTACTCCCCTGGATCCCATGGAGGAACTGGTCTGCTTGGCCACATGTACTGAGGCCATACCTCTTTGGGTTTTGAGGTTCCTGAGGCTTTTGTCCTCAGCCCAAGTCCACATGCCCCAACCACAGATGCTGGAAGAGGCCTCTCCCTGGGGCAGCCCTGGGGCTGGGTGGGCTCCAAGGGCCCAACCTGCTGTCTCCAGCAGCCCCCTCTGGCCTCATGCTGCAGAGCTGCTCCCTGACAGCCACGGGGCACTTGAGGACAGGGTCCGTGTCACTGTGTAGCTGTTAGAGCTCTTCGTGGCCCAGCTCTCAGGGCCATGGTGCTATCATGGGTGTGGCCCATGGCTCCCTCATCCCCGCCTGAGTGTGGACAGCAGCAAGCCCACACGGCCTTCCCTTGGTGGAGTCTTTAAGGGGCTACCATGCTGTTCCACTCTGTCCTGGCTTCCCTCTGAGGTGGGCCCAGGACAGGTGGGTAACCAGGGGACAAGAGTGTTTTGAACTGCATGTGGGTTGTGCTTGTTACCAAGGTGCTGTCTCTGGGACCACAGCTTCCCTGTGGGCGCAGCCTCCCTGGGACCACAGCCTCCCTGTGGGCACAGCCTCCCTGGGATTGCAACCAACCTGGAACCGCAGCTTCTCTGGGACCACAGCCTCCCTGGGACCATAGCGTCCCTGTGGGTGAAGCCTCCCTGGGATCACAGCCTACTGTGGGTACAGAGTACCTGTGGCTACAGATGGAACAGCGAGCGGGCAGAGCTGACACTGCTGCTTTCCCCACAGGTCCCAGGCCCTGACTCCCTGACTCTGGGTGATGACAGCATCCACAGCCTGGACTTTGTGTCCGAGCCCAGCCTGGACCTCCCTGACTATGGGCCCAGCAGTCTGCACGCGGCCTACCCTCCGTCCCCGCCACTCAGCGCCTCTGACGCCTTCTCGGGTGCCCTGCGCTCCCTGAGCCTCAAGACAGCAGGCCGGCGGGGTGGGGACCATGTTGCCCTGCAGCCTTTGCGCTCAGAGGGTGGGCCCCCCACGCCCCACCGTGGCATCTTCGCCCCCCATGCACTGCCCAACCGCAATGGCAGCCTGTCTTATGATAGCCTGCTCAACCCTGGCTCTCCCGGCAGCCACACCTGCCCAGCCCACCCTTCCGTCGTCGGCGTGGCTGGCTACCGCTCACCCTACCTGCACCCTGGGGCAGTGGGCGATCCACCACGGGCCCCGCCCCGCAGCTTCAGCCCCATTCTGGGCCCCCGGCCGCGGGAGCCTTCGCCAGTGCGCTACGACAACCTGTCCAGGACCATCATGGCGTCCATCCAGGAGCGCAAGGACAGGGAAGAGCGTGAACGGCTGCTTCGCTCTCAGGCCGACTCGCTCTTCGGAGACTCGGGTGTCTACGATGCGCCCAGCTCCTACAGCCTACAGCAGGCCAGTGTGCTGTCTGAGGGCCCCCGTGGGCCTGTGCTGCACTATGGCTCCAGGGACGACCTCATGGCGGGGCCTGGCTTTGGAGGTGCTCGAAATCCCGCCCTGCAGACCTCGCTGTCCTCGCTGTCGAGCTCCGTGAGCCGGGCGCCACGGACATCCTCCTCCTCCCTGCAGGCCGACCAGGCCAACAGCACCGCAGGGACCCGGCCCAGCAGTGGTTCACACAGGTCACCCTCCCGCCAGGGCCTGCCTTCCCCACCTGGCACTCCCCACTCACCCTCATTCTCGGGCCCCAAAGCTGTCGCCTTCATCCACACGGACCTCCCGGAGCCGCCCCCCTCGCTGGCCATGCAAAGGTGGGTGCCTGGAGGTATGGGTGGGCTTCCTGGCCTGGGGCTGCCTCCTAGCTGCCCACGAGGCCCTTCTTGGCTGGGCACTCACGGGTTGTCCCAGAGGCCTGTGGGTGGCTCTAGGGCCAGGGCAGGGATGGTGGGCCTCATCCTACCTTGAGACCCCTGGCCAGCCTGTGGGTATGGCCCAGCTCCAGGGACACCCTGGGCATACTCTGGGGATGGGTAGGAGCATTTGTGTCTCTTTCTCCCGGAGCTGGCACAGAACCAGCACGTGTGTGGTCCTCCAGCTGCCTCCTCGAGCTGGTGCCGAGCGGCAGCTCCAGCCCTCCCTGGGTATGGCTCTGTCCTTCCTGGACACTGTGCCCCTGTCTACGCAGGTCTCTCTGTGAGCCTGCTTTGCTGTATTCCTGGGAGGCTGAGGCTGGGGACAGCACCTTGCCATAAAACATGCTGTCCTAGGTGCCACACCCTGGCCCTCGGTGAGGCATGTAGTCTCCAGAACAGGAGTATCCTGCTCATAGATGGGGAGACTGAGGCCCAGATAGTCCAGGCTGGCTCAAGCCCCCAGCAGGGTGGCAGCAGAGGACATGGGCCCCACAGCCCCAGGACAGGCTTGGTGGTTTTCTGTTGGCAGATGAAGCCCCGGAGATAGACCTCAGTTCGGGCCACTTGGCCACAGAGGGGCTGGGGGCTCAGCAGTCTGGTTCTAAGCAAGGCTTTCCCACCCCGTTCACCACCTGGAGCCCATTTGGTCTTTGTATGTCAGGGAGGGGGCCGCTGTTGTAGGTGTGACAGGTGGGGAGCCTGAGACCCAGAGGGTGGTGAGGTGGGGATAGCAGCCAGGGATGTGGGGCTGCCCCAAGAACATCAGAAGTCTCTCAGCTCCCTCCCTAGGATGGAGCTGAGGGGGATGGCCAGACATGGTGGCCACCAGGATGCCCAGCCTAGGATGGGGTGGGGTGGAGCCCAGGGGCTCAGGCCATTGCCAGTTGGGAGGGACTGAGGGCGGTGGCAGTTCTGACTGTGTCTGTCTGCCCTTGATGGCTAAGCCCTCCATGGGCAGGCTCTGCAACACCTCTCACCAGGCTCAGAAGGGAGGATGGGGCTTGTCCAGGGCCCCAGGACGTGGGACTATGCCAGCCAGGGCTCCAGTCCACATCTGCGTCATCTCTGTCCCATTGCCTCTGCTGTCCTGTGTCCCTGCGTGGTCCTGTGTTCACCGTGTGTGTGCGTGTGTGTGCTTGTTTTGATGCAGGGACCACCCTCAGCTGAAGACCCCCCCAAGTAAGCTTAATGGGCAGTCCCCGGGCCTGGTCCGGCTGGGGCCTGCCTCTGGCACCCCGGGGCCCTCCGCCAGCCCTGCCCGGCACACGCTGGTTAAGAAGGTATCCGGCGTGGGTGGGACCACGTATGAGATCTCAGTGTGAGGAGTGACCACCACCCATCAGCCGTGGCGCCACGGGGACCAGGACCCCCAGCGGCCCTCCCCCCACCGACTTCTCTGCCCCAGGGACAGGAGGCCACCTCGGCCAGTGTGGACGCGTCAGCAGGAGAGACCACCACGCCTCCACAGCTTGTCCCAAGCCCTCCGTCTGTCCATCCACGCGTCTGTTCTTGGGGAAGGTGTGATCCCAGCCCTGGCTGGGCCGAGGGTCACTGGGCCACAGGGCTGTGGATCTAGGCCCTGTCCCACAGCTGTGGCAGCAAGGGAGCCCCAGACTGCATCTGCAGGGCCCCTTCTCGCTCAGGCTCTGCCTGCACTTCATCACCACTGTGTGCCCCAGGTTGTAGCCAGGCCAGTCCCTGATGTCCTAAGGCCCCACCCTCTTCCCTTATAGGTGGGTCCCTGAGGCCCAGAGGCATACAGAAGCACCCAGGCCCCCTGCCACCCTCCTGGCACAGCCTGCAGGCTCTGGGACCCAAGGCCTTGCTGGGCTGCTCCTAACACGTTGCCTTTCACAGACCCTGCTGGAAGCTTGTAGCTTGGCAAGGCTGGTGCTTCTTCAGAGTCCAGCCCACTCTACTCTGGGTTATGGCAGACAGGTGGACAGACGGCCAGCCAACCAGCTAGCTGTGGTGGGGGTCCCAGCTCCATGTGTCCCGTCTTGCCCAGCCAGTGGGCTCGTGTCCCCATGTCTGTGTGCTGAGCCGCTATGCTGTGTCTGACGTGTTAGCGCTCTGGCCACTGCTGTCCCTTTCATTGAAGCCTTAACCTCTGCTTTATGCTCTTGTGGGAGGCCACAGAGGGCAGGTGGGAGGGTGATGCTGCCACAGGGGTGGGTGACACCTGGAGCCCTCTCCCTAGCCCTCAGGTCCTCCTTGCCAGACTGGATAGTCCCCACCCCCCCGGCATGCCTCGAGCCCTTAGCCCTGGCCCGTCGGCAGCGCACGCCGCACGGAAAGCACATCGGGGAGGGGTCAGTGCTTCCCCTGGAGTAGGGGACCTGAGAGTAAGCACACGACAGCACCTGCTTGCGTTGTGTCTGTTTTACGTTTTTATATCTACATCTATATATCTATAATTTTATTAAAAAAAAGAAAAAGAGTCATTTTGATTCTTTCCTTGAACAAAACCAGGGCTGTTGCTACAGAGGCCTAGGGCTGGGGAGGATAGGCTCGGGTTCCGACGGGCTGCTGGCTTGCTGTGGTGCGTGGAGTCCGTAGGCCTTCTGGACATTGCTGCTGACTTGAGCGAGTCAGAGGCTTGGGAAGCAGTGGCTTGCCAGCAGGTCTTTGGCAGCAAAAATGAGGGTCTCTCAGGCCAGGTCTGCGTCATTTCTGGCCTTAATGGAGTGTTCCCCTGCAGGGGACCTGGGAACCCAGGAGCATGGGGGTCTGGGATGGCTGTGCAGGGTGCCTGCCAGCCCAGGGCCCTAGGTACCACACATCTGCTGGAATTCTCTCCTGCCACCAAATGCCAACGGCTAGGCTGGGGAGTGTTGGGGATGTATGCTTTCAGGGCTGGGACTGGGAGGCATGTGGGGCTCAGAGGCCCCCAAGGGAGGTGCCCTGAGCCTTGGCCTGCAGCCCCACCCAAGCTGACCTACACTTTCTGCTTCTCTCTCATGGAATGTCCTGGCCCGCAGGGGGCGGATTGGCACCTGCAGCCGTGGATGGGGGCGACGCGGCCCACCCAGGGTACCCCCTGGGCTGCACCTGTGCCACCTTGGCCGCCCTGAGGACCGCCCACCGCTGCGGGCCCCCTGGAGCCCAGCTCCTGGGGCGCCCCCCCGCGGGGCCATGTGCCGCCTGCACTTGGCCGCGTCCAGCCTTTTCCCCAGCCTCTCGGGCCCCTAGCAGGATGCCAAGTAGGCAGCTCTGGAGCCCGGGCCAGCCCAGCTGGGGACCCAGGAGGCCTGGCAGTCATGGACTCTGGGCAGGGCTGGGTGTGGGCTGAGGGATCTCTCTCCACCAGCCACTACTTGACTGATTGCCACCCTTCCAGGGCCCATGACCCTGTGTCCATGTGACCTCAGGAAGTCCCCGACCTGCTGCAGGGGGTCCAACACCCCATGAGGGTGGCCCTGGAGTTGCTGGGACCAGTGAACCTTCGCCCCAGCCTCCCTGCCCAACCAAGCACTTTAGATGAAGCCACTTCCTCCCTAGGGAGCCCAGGCCTCTGTGGGTTGGGCCGGGGGGAGGGGGTCTCAGGTTGCCCTGCAGGTCACTGCACTCCCTCCACCCTGTCCCCAGCACAGGAACAGATGCCTTAACTTCCTGCAGCCACCAGCCTGGTGAGCTTGCCAACCCTCTTACCTGCTCGCTGAGTCCCCCTGACCAGCTCTGCCCCACCCCACCTGGGCCACCCTCACCCAGAGATGATGCAGCTGGGAGTTCAGAGGGCCTGCAGCCCACAGCCCTGCAGTTCCCAAGTCCAGTTGGCCTGGGTGCCCCGGATCGGAGCAAGTTCATCCTGGCCAGCCCTTCTGCATAGGGTCCCTGACCTGGGGTCCTCTCTGGGTAGTGGCTCTGTTTCTTCCATTTTGGGACAAGATAGCCACCACAAAGCTATTCTCTATTGTTCTAAAGGGTACCCCCCCCCCCAATTCCATTCCCCAAATAAAGTTTTAGTGTTTATCTCCAAGCTCTGTCTACCAATGTGGTCTTCTCATCTGAGCCCTGGACATTGCCAGGAGCCTGGGCTGGGGAGGGGTTGAGATGGGGGGCAGTGGTGGATAAATGGGGATGAGGGATTACCTGAGGGACTTGAGAGCAGATTCAGGACTGAGAACCTGACCTCTTATCCTAGGTCCTGGGGTGGGGACAGGACATGGCTCAGGGGACAAGGCCCAAGGAGCATAGGTCCTCTGCTGTTGCTGTCATTGGAGACCCTCTCGCAACACCCCAGGGCTCAGTGCCCTGTGGAGAGGCTGCCCTCTGCACCGGATTGGGTGCCTCAGGAGGTGTAGCGCCCCCAGCCCCCTCCCTTTCCATGGAAACAAGCTCACAGACCATGAGTGTCACAACTCTATGTCCAGCCGCAGGCCCAGCCCTCAGATCAGACCCTGCCTCCACCCTTCTCCGTAGCTCCTGGTGGGGACTGTGCGTGGCAGTGCCATGGGCAGGGGCCGGCAGGGCCACTGGGCACCCTGGGCAGCGCTGGCCACCTGGCCTCCTCCTCGCTGGGGCCACCGGGCCTCCGGCCTAGAAGGGCAGGAAGTCGTCCACCTCGAGGCGCAGGAAGGGGCCAAGCAAGGCCCGGAGCTTCCAGACGGCGGCGCGGCTCAGCAGGGGCGGTACCAGCCCCTCGAAGGGCGCAGGGTCCACCACGTACACGTAGGCGGCGGTGCAGGCCAGCAGGGCGCCCAGCAGCAGCCTCAGTGCCAGCAGCCTGCGGGCGGCGGCGGTCAGGGGCAAGGGGCGCCTGTGGGGATGGTCCCAGGGGTAGGCTTTGCCCGCTCAGTGACCTACCAGAGCTGGCTCGTCAGGCCCTCGGAACATCCCAGCTGCGGCCTCCCTTTCTGTTGGTGAGGGGCCAGGTCAGATACTGACTGGGTCAGGGGACACCCCCCCTTACCTTCTCCTGCCCTCCCTCATGTTCCAGGATGGCTATGGTCTCTGTTCCCCAAGGAGGCCTCCCTCTAGCTGCCCCCACAGCAGGGCCCATGGTGGGAGGTGTCCCTACACTGAGAGGGGCATGGGGTGGGGCTCACCGCCATGCACGCCATCTGCTGCTCCTTCCTTGCCTGGGCACGGCACTGGGCCCGCTCCCTGCAGGGACACACCATCTGAACCCCTCTCCCCTCCTCTCACCCTTATCCTGACACCATCCCCTGGATTGGTGGCACACAGCTGGGGGTCACGGGGTGTACTGCCCAGGACTGGTGCACATAGGCCCTTCCCCCACAGCCCCTGCCCCAGGCCCCTGGATAGGTCCAGCCTGTCTAGACCAGGACACCTTTCCCAGTCTAGACCTCGGTATCCCCACCCCTGTATGTCACCCCAGAATCTCCAGCTGGATGTCCTCCATCTGATCCAGCACACCCCGGATATCCTTCTTGAGGTTCTGGGGGTCAGAAGAGGTAGGTAAGGTGGGCTCTCCCCATGACCCCGTGCCACCTTCCCTGCCTCTCACCCTCACCCCTTGTCCTCCCAAGCGTCACCTGTTGGGGACCTACCAGGAGCCCAGTGGCCTGGTTGTTCAAGGCCATGTGCACCTCAGCCACACCATCCCAGACCTGGGGGCAGGGGAAGCAGGGTCACACATGCAGAGTCAGACCACAGGAGGGTCCCCTAGCACCTCCTCCCACTCCAGCCAGGTGGGCACCTCGGTGATGGCCATCTTCTTCCTCTCAAAGGACAGTCGGATCTGCTGCAGCTCATTCTGCCGGAGGGACAGCAGGGTGGCCAGCCTTCCCCCAGGCATACCCGGGACTGCTGTACAGAGGCTCTCCCCACAGCCCCTTCCCCAGGCCCACGTAGGACCGCTGCACACAGGACCCTCCCCCAGCACCTTCCCTAGGCCCACCTGGGACTGCTGCATAAAGGCTTCATGCCCCCGGCACAGCTCCTGCCTCAGCAGCTGCAGAGGTGCCCTGTCCTCCATGGTCGGGGTGCCAGCTGGCTCAGGGGGCTATGGGAGAGCCTCAGTTTAGCCCTAAGGCCATGGAATAAAGGAGACATGCTGTGTGGGGTCCCGGGGTCCCTTCCACCAGCCCACCACACCGTGCTTACCCAGGCCAGGGCTGTGCAGCTGGAGTGCTCAGGACACAGGGGCAGGAACGGTTGCCCTGGCCCCAGGAGGGCCCCCAGCTGCTCCCGAAGATCATGGTTCTGCCTTTTCTGGAGGTGGGAGACAGAGGGTACACCTGTCACAGCCACGCCCTGGGAGGAGGGCACAGGGCCCACTGCCCGGGCAACGCCTCACCAGGCTGTGGTTCTCCTGCTCCAGGTGGAGAAAAGACTGTTCTGCAGACCCCAGCGGTCGGCCCTGGAGTTGGGAGGGGACTGCCCTGGGTGAGGCAGGGGCCCCACCCCTGGGCGGCAGGGGTGTGCATGGGCAGGGTCTGGACCCTGAGCTGGGGGGGCCCCCCTGCCTGAAAGCCCCCTGCTCTCGGCCTGAGTGCAGGGGCCAGCCCCACCCTAGCCCTGCCCCTACTTCTTGTCTTGCCCCCTCAGAGTTTCTTGCTCTCGGCTGTGACTGCGACTGCAACGTCTCTCCCTCTTTGCTGGAGAGGAAGATCTTGACAGCCTCACCCCCCACCCTGGGCACCCCACCCCCTATCCCTGGGGCTGAGAAAGGCCTCTCAGGCTCCAATGAGTGAGCAGAGGTGAGGGGGACCAGGCAGGGCCATCTTACAAATCCCTGGCAGGGCTGGTCCTGGCATCCTCCGTGGCTGCTCAAGGCTGGGGCTGGGGGACACGGTGGGTGGGAGTGGCCGCAGGGGCCCATAGTTTTCGGCCCCTCCATCCCTCCCTGTGACCCCTTCCTGACCCCAGGTTCAGGCTCTGGCCTGGCCCAACCTGCCACCCTCTTACTGAGGACACTCTGGGGTCCCACTGGCTCCCAGGCTGCCCCAGACAACCATCACAAAGGCTGGGTGCAGCCAGGGAGGTCATAATGGGGCAGGCTGTGTCTGCAGCCAAGTCTGGGCCCCTCCCACTAGCTCTGGTCCTGAGGTCCCACTACCTGGATGCCTTCCTCTGCTCTCCATTCCTCCTCCCCCTTGGCTATTTTTTCTTAAAACGTGAAACATAACACACAGGGTTAAAACAAAATCAAATAGACGGCACCTGTGGCTCAAAGGAGTAAGGCGCCGGTCCCATATGCTGGAGGTGGTGGGTTCAAACCCAACCCTGGCCAAAAAAAAAACTGCAAAGAAAAAAAAAAGTTTGGGTGGCCCTACTCTGCGGCTCATTGAGTAGGGCACCAGCCCCATATACCGAAGGTGGTGGGTTCAAACCCGACCTCGGCTGAACTGCAAAACAAAAATAGTCCCAGCTGCTCGGGAGGCTGAGGCGAGAGAATCGCCTAAGCCCAGGAGTTGGAGGTTGCTGTGAGCTGTGTGACGCCATGGCACCAAAAAAAAAAAAAAAAAAATCAAATAACAAAACAGGTGTCCAGAGCAAGTCTCTCTGCCACCTCTGTCTCATTACACCCCCCAGCCCCAACTCAGGTTCCTCTTGGAGTGGGCTTCCCCTGCCCTGTGCAGCCAGGCATGCCCCCCATCCCTTGTCACACAGGAGAGATCCCCCTACAGCCTGGCTTTTTAAAAACTAATGCATCTCTGAGTTTTTTTCCCTTCTTAAATTATCTTTTGACCATTTATTGAACTTTACGCTGCGTCCCGGAAGTGCCATTCATATCCTGTTTGTGGGTGGGAAAACTGAGGCACGAAGTCCTTTTATCACTCGCTGAAGGCCACGCGGTTATTCCTGGCAGAGCCAAGTTCAAACTTGCTCTTCACCACTTTGGGGGCCTTTTGGCAACTGCAGAGGCACTCCGATGGGGCGCCTGAGTCAGGCCCCTGGTCTGACCTTACTGGCCATCCTTCACCCAGTGTCCCACCACACCATGGGCCCACCACACCACACGGTCACTGTGTTCCCTTTCTCGGCTCTGTCTGTCAGTCCACACCCTCAGGAAGCTGGCTCAGCCCTGGTGTGGTGGAAGTGACCGTCTCTCCAGGCATCCTTGGTGCTCTGTATGTGACCATGTCTCCTAATCAGAATAGGGTCCCTCTGCACTACCTGGTTCTGGCCAGCCTTAGACTCTGGCCAGTGGGCTGCTAACTGAGCTGTCTCGAGTGTACATTTGCAAGATACCCTTGGGCCCTCACTTCTCTCTCGGCTCTGAGGACTCCCCTCTGACCAGGAGGCCTGAGCTGGGCTGCAAGATGAGACATTGTCCTATTCAGACTTCAGCGGACTGAAGATGGTGGACCAGCCCAGTGAGACCCCCAGAGAGCCAGCCCTAGGGCCAGCCAAGTCTTAGACCATACACCACTAAGCCCCAGGCTAAATCGCAGTTGTTTTCACTGTTGGGCTTTGGAGTGAGTGGTGTGTCACCTGGGAATAGATAGGAAAAACATCACAGGTCCAGAAGCATCTAACTCTGACCTCATGCCGGCTGGATGCTGGGGAGAGAATCAGGTCCAAGGATATTTTCCCATAGGTATTCGAGGATCAGCCTGCTGATGCCCTCTCTATCCCCTGTGTCTGTGGGAGTTTGTGGTGACTGAGGGTGTTTCCTCAGTGATATTGTTCTACCCTGAGGCTCCATGTTTCTTGGATAAAATTTCTTCTGCTTACTCTGCTCATCTGGGAACTCCCAGCAGTTAGATGTTGGGCCTTTTTGATGGATCTTATGAGTTCTTTTCTTTTTTCTACAGGTCTTCATTACTTGTGGGTAGATTTCCTTGAATCCTAACACACACTCCGTTTTTTAAAAACCTGTTTTGAATCCTAGAGGTCATGTTTTTAATTTCTAAGCCATATCTACTATTCCTTGAGTGCCTCCTGTTCTTGTTTCAGAGCATCCTGTTCTCCTTTAGGGACCAAGAGGGTTTTGGAGAGAGAGAGGGGACTTTTTTGCTTTCTGTATTTTCTCTCTCTCATGTGCTTTGTTTTTGTTTGCCTGTTTGGCCTGTCCCTGTTTGGGACTTCCCAGTAGACAACTATCCTCAAATCTCTGGGTTTCTTTCTTTTCTGTTTGTAAGGGAGGCAAGCAGAGTGGATGGGCACACTTCTCTCCCTGTTAACTCTAGAAAGCTGGGGCAGCAGGCTGGCCTCCTGCAGGAAGGCCTTCTGTCTCGGGGCAGCATCCGCTATTGAAGTTCTGGGGTCTGGAGTAGGGGACACTTGGGGGCTCTGCCTAGGTAGTGCCCATTTACACCTGCTAGCCTGCCCTGCCTATTCAGAATGCTCACTCCCTCACATCAGTGGTGAGGTCACTGCCAGCTACTCTACCCTGTCCCATCCCACCCTTGCCTTGGTCACACCCGGGCTGTGCTGTTGTGTCAGCTCCATTTCCCATCTAAACAAGTTTCTCAAAGTCCCTCGTCTGCAGGTGGTCTCTCTCCTGCTCTCATTGCCACATGGGGTGAACACAGCAGGGGGCACCAGGGGGAGGCCACTTACATCATGCCTAGCTGGACACTGTGGCCCTGGCTGCAGGATACCCCTCTGTGTTTCTAAAGCCTGGATGGGAGGCGTCCGTGCTGCCCAATACTAACAGGCTCTGGCTGGGGGTGCAAGTGACAGGAAGGGCCTGGGGTCTGCATGAGCTGACCTAGCCGGATGCCTGCTCAGCCACCAGAGGGAGGGGCCAGTTTGAGGGACCTCTCAGGCTTCCGCCCTGTTCATTCCTCACTGGAGTTTCATGGGTCTCAGGAAGTGCTTAGCTCAGGGTCCCCCATGGGGCAACTTAGGGTGGGGGCTAAGGAAGGTTTCTTGGAGGACTCCAGAGGTGAAGTGGCCTATGGTGAGTGGGGCTGTGTTCTATTCTCTGTGTCCCCAAGTTGCCAGGTGCCCAGCAGGTGCCCAGGATACTCAGTGGGGAGAGGTCTTCATGGAGACTTGTGACCCCTGTAATGATGACAAAAGTCATAGGTGGACAGCTGGCTGGGGTCCTTAACCCAGGCTGTAAGCACTGGGTGGCCTTGAGGGGCCTCCTGGGGCACCCTGGATGCCCTGGTGTCCTCCTACCACCCTCTACAGCAGGCACCTCCCTTCTCAGCCTGGGGATCCCCTACTCCTGAAGCACCCGCTCCTTTCCCTGGCCCATGCCCTTCTGGAAAGTGTGCTGGTCTCTCAGAGCCAGGCTGAAGGTCCCTGCATCCAGAAACCTTCCTCACCTCTCCCTGTGTCCTTGGTGTATGGCCTTAAGCACAGCAGGCCCCTTGGGGGGACTCTCCGAGGGAGAGGGTGTGCCCTGGATCCGCAGCTCGGTCAGATAGGCCAGTGTAAGCCTAGTCGGTGTCCAGGATTGGGGTGGGCCTGGGGAGGTCCGTGTCGAGTCTGAGCTCTGGTATATCTGTGCTGGAGAGGGAACCCGTCTGTGCTGGGTTGGGTCAGGGACCTGGCTAGAAGCCGGAACTTCTGGCCACGCAGGCAGGAAGTGTGACCAGCTGGAGTGTGTTTTTTGGGGGGTGCCGCGGCTCCGTTGCCAGGCACCATGCCTCCATGGACGCTGGTTGCCATGGAAGTCGCTTCTTGCCTGTGTTGCCATGACGCCCAAATGGCCTTGAGGAGCCTGGAGTAGTGAGGAGGGGCTGTCCCCACCTCTCTGCCTCCTGCCCAGGGGCTGGGCTGGGGGCTGAGCTCAGGGGCTGATGGGGGCACTCCTGCTGTCCTCACTGTGGCCTTGATGGTCAAGGTCCCAGGTCATTTCAAAAGCCTGGAAATAGGCTCTGTATGATAGAACTTGGGGTCACCAGGCCAGCCAAATCCCTCTAGGAACCTCCTCTCTTTGTCCCCTAACTTGGGCTCCTGGCCTGGACCCACTCAGGCTGTCCACCAGGGGCCACTCCCTCTCCAGTTCTCAGAGCTGCCAGCATGGAGAGCCAGGGGTCCCAGCAGACTCTGGAGAAATGTCCCTCGGCCCAGCAGGCTTCCCTGGAGCAACCCTGGCCTGGATGATGACCCCTTCCCTGCACTCCCTGGGCCTGGGTTTGGCCTGGGGTAGGAGTTCCTTTGCTAAGAGTGGGTATGAGGTACAGAACAGCCTTTGGCCAGGACCTGTGGGGCTCCAAGGGTGATCTTGGACTTCCCAGATACCCCCAGACAAACAGCCAAGAGGATGTCTTGCTGGGGGCCATGTGAGGGATGAGGTTGTTTGCAGAGTGAGCACCATGCGAAGGCCAGAGGGCAGCAGGTGGACACATGTGGCTACATGCTGGGCATCCCTTGCCCTCCCTTCCCCAGTCTGAGGGGCAGTTGTGCAGGGACAGAGAACAGGCTTCGGGGCTGGGCCCGTGAGGTCCCACGGGGCACGCCCATGTCAGAGGCCAGGCTCGGAGAGGGGAGGGCGTGCCCCCGCTCTGCCATGTCTTGGCATGTACCAACATCTCCCAGTCTGGACAGTGGCAGGCCATTTGCCTCATGCTCCTGGATAACCTTCTGACACCCGCTGCTCATATTTTTTATTTAAGAATCAGAGCAATAATAATGTCAAGGAAAATCCTCTCACAGATGACACAGCCCCAATAAATTACTTTCAGCTTGGGGTGTTGAGGGCTGTAGGCCTGGAGAGGTGGCCAGCCTCAGTCTGCCACAGCCCATGTGTTCATGGTTGCTATGAGGGGCTTGAATATGCCCCTTTTGCTTGGGCCTAGACCCCTGCCCCTAAGAACCCCACAATCTGGCTCTGTCCACTTTCTCTATGCCCTGGTGCCCACTTGCCCCTTCTAGCCCAAGGGTGGTGCCTGGGGAGCTAGCATGGCTGGAGTGCCTGATGGTCCGTGCCAGGGTCACCTTGCCAGGTCCTTGCTGGGGCTGGAGCCTCGTATTCCTCCCTGCCCCACTGCTACCCCTTGCCGGTCCCAGGCTGTCTGTGGGAGCAGGAAGCACAATTCAGGGGCCTGAAGTCCCAGGGCCTGTGTCTGCTCCCGAAGAACAGGCTCCAGGGGTCGAGTGGGAGACTGGGGGCTGCTGCAGGAATGCAGGCCTCTCTGTCTCTGGGTGGGGTGGAGTCTCAGGCAGGAGCCAGGAGCAGTTCCCAGGTCCACCACCAGATGACGGCACAATTCTGCAGAAGAGCCGCAGGTTTCCGGGACCCAGCATCCAGGGCAGGTGGGTAGTTCTCAGCGAAAGGCAATCAGGGCTGGGTCTACCCAGGCTGAAGCTTCAGGCAAAGCAGGGGCAGTGCTGGGGTTCCTTGCTGGTTTGAGGATGTCCTTTACACTTCAGTTAACACAGAAACAGCCCACCAGTACTCTCCATAGCCTCCTTTTTGCCGCCTTCCTAGGATGGACACTGCTAGGCAGCCCTGGGCTGACCAATGTTGCCCCTCTGGTCAATGGGCAGCTGCAACTTGGGAAGGGGCCCTGGGCCCACGACCGGGCCTGTCCAGGGTCATGAATGCCCTGTGTGGAGTGTGGGAACCCATGTGGCCCAGGTCAGGAGGTCTTGGTGAGAGAGTGGCCCAAGTGTGGTTACTGCTCTCTAAGGGGCCTAGGAGTGAGAGCCTGTCTAGTGGAAGTAACAGGGAGCAGAGTTTGGTCTGGGGTATGGGACTCCCAAGGAGACTGATGTGGGGTCAGCAGGGGCCCAGCAGATGGGCCTGGGAGGCTGCTGGAGGGGAAGAAAGAGGCAAATGGGGAGGTAAGATCCCCCCACCTCCAATTGCTGCCTCTGTCCCTAAAGCAGGGTAAGGGGAGACTGGTGCTCTGCCCTACAAAATGCTACCCCAGGCCTTGGCCTGGGGTGGAGGGCTGGCCAGGTGGCTGGACATGGTCACTGCTCTAGAGTGACCACATGTTCCTGGCTCCCCCTGCCTTGTTCTTCTTGTGAGGGCCTCAAGGTGGACATGTGAGATAGTCACCCATGTGGCAGGGTTTCATATTTAGGTTTTATTTTTCGAGACAGAGTCTTATTTCCTCACTGCTGGTAGAGTGCCATGACGTTGTAGCTCACAGCAGCTTCAAACTCTTGGGCTCAAGCTATCCTCTTGCGTCAGCCTCCCAAGTAGCTGGGACTACAGGCACCCGCCACAACACTCGGCTATGTTTTTAGAGATGGAGTCTCACTCTTCCTCTGGGTGGTCTTAAACTCCTAAGCTCAAGCGATCTGCTCACCTTGGCCTCCTAGAATGCCTGGCACCATGTGATGGGATTTCAGTGTAGGCTCCTTGGAGCTAAGTCCATTCTGCCCCTCCTTTACCTTGGACCCTTAAGCTGACTGTGGTCCTCTGGCCACCCCACTGCAGTACTCTGTGACGGTTCTGCCAGGGGGACACTGCCGTCTGCTGCCCCAAGAGGAGGTCAGACCTTCAGGGCCAATCTTTTTGGCTCCTGGTGACCCTTGGCAGCTGCCAGGCCCTGAGTCTGCCTCCTTAGTCTCCGATAGCACCCCCTCCTCCTTGCTGCACTGCCAGCCTTCTGACAGGCAGTCGTGCCTGTGCAGTGGCTCTGAGCACCCAGGTTGGTCATAGTGTCAACCTACCTCAGTGACCTCTCCACTGGGGCCTTCGTGTGAAGCCAGCTCAGCTGAGCACAGGCTGCAAACACGTACAGCCAAGGGTTGCAGAGTCCTGACCACCCAAACGACCCCTGCCAGCCACTGACCAGCTTACACGCTCTGGACCATTCAGACAACCTGCCTGGCAGCTCCTCAGGTGGGTGTGGATGCCCTGCTTTTCCCTCCCATGAGGTTGCCACTCCCAGGTCCTGTGCCACTCAGGGCCTCTCTCTGCTGGGGCCTCCACCCTGCTCCGCAGAACCACTTAGCTGCCTGAACTCGCCACACTGTGAGACCTCTGGGCATAGCCCAGCCAGGTGGGTAGTGGGCTCCCTGGCTCAGCTTAGGGCATGGGGTAAGTCTTCCCCCCTTCTCTGCAGGCTCTCTGCTCTCTCTGCAACCCTCATCTGCATAGCTCCTCTGCCACCCCTCCCCTTCAGGCTCCTTGGGGGCTGCCACTACCTGGTAGGTGCCCGGGTTTCCTGGGCTAATACACCGTCCCGCCCTCCTACCAATCAATGATCACATCACCCAGCTGGCTAGCAGAGGAGCCACCTGTCATACCAGGCACCTCTAACCAGCACTGCTGGTCGGGGCCGTGGTGTGGGCTGTAGCCTTCCGGAAGGCAATGAGAGGCGTTCTTCTTAATAAGATGATAGAGGACAGTATCAGTCCCTTGCTGATGCACCATGAGCGGGCTCATGAGGGGAGACGTTTAATTTATCTTGGGAACTGGCACAAGTTATAAAAATGGTAATTTCTTGGAGATTCAATTATGTGTGTTCATTGTTACCCTCGGTAATCAAGGAAACGATATTTTACAAAGGGCTGTGGGAGGACACTAGTTTCAGGGGGAGGATCGGGGCAGGCAGGGGTTTGGGGACAGGGGAAAGACAGTGTCTGCTGAAGGAGGTGCAGGTCAAGTGGGGCTGAGCCGCCTGCACTGGCCTCTGTCTTCCTACCTGTGCATGAGCTGTTATCTCTGGCAGGGACGGTCCGTGTTTGGGGGTGGAAAGTGACAAATTAAGATGGGACTTCTGGGAATTGAGGTTACCAAGGATGAGAGTGTCCCTGCCCCTTCCCTGCCCTACCCTGAGCTGGGTACTGTCCTCTGCAGGGGACCTGCAGGGGCTCCTTGTGGGGTGTGGACCTGATTTTCCCCGAATGATGTCTTAGCTCCAAATAATATCTCTAGGATTAACGGGGCTGGCAGCCAACAGCACCAGGTGATTGGAAAAAGGGTTTTATGGCCCCGTGGGTGAAATTGAACTTGCATCCGATGTGTATTTCCAAGATGGGATTTTCCTCCCTGGCAAAGGCGGCACATTTCACGCTAATTATAACGGCAGCTCCTCCACACCTATCACCCACAGTGGGGCTGATGCCCAGCTGGGGCACAGAGCCAAGCCGGAACAGTCAGGGCTGGGTCACCTCCTGGCCCCCTAAGCTCAGCAGACTCTAGGACTTGCTTTGGGGACATGACTTTACCTAGTCAGCAGCCAGGCATGGGGTGGGGAGGGCAGAACGGCAGCCTTGATGGGCCACAGGAGGGGCAGGAGGGTGGGCAGCCAGGCTGGCACCTTCCCAGCAATCCATAGGTACTAGCACTACTGGATGCAGGGGAGAGGCCTGGCCCATCCTGGGGCTCTGGGCTAGGAGGCTGGGCAAAGCTGGTCAGTGGGCCTCAGACCAAGTTCTGCTTCCCTTGCAAGCCCCTTTCTCCTAGACTCGGGGCTGCCCAGCTGCCTGTTCCTGTAGCCCAATGCAGCACACGGCCAAGATGCTCCTGCAGGCCCTTGCTGTACCCCCTTGCCTGAAGGGGCTTGAGCCTCAGGGTTCTCATTTAGCATGTACTGTGGGGAATGCAGGGACCACCTCCTGGGTGGCTGGGGTGGTGCTCATGGAGAACCCTGGGCTGCACTGGGCTCTGGGGAGGGAAGACGAGGCCCACCTTCTGTGCAGCCACGAGGTCCGCTCTCCCAGCCCCCACTGGGAGCAGCTGCCTTCATTCATTTCATAGGTGAGGACAGAGGCTCAGAGAGGTGCAGAGTTTGTCTGAGGTCACACAGCAGGGGAGTAGCAGAATGAGTGAGGCCCTGGGGTGTAACCATGTCGAGGAATCCGGAGGCCAGTTCTCCAGAGTCTGGTTGACAGTTGGGGTCTGGGCCACAGAAGGGGACATTGCAACTCATTGCCCCTGCACTGGGGTATGACAGGGGCCAACTCCACAGGGGCTGGGGGAAGGGCGATCCCACCTTGCTCCCTCTAACCACGTGGCCCTGCCAGCCACTAGTGAGCCTGGCATCCAGAAGGGGACTTTTCCCAGAGTAATTACCTTTGATTCACTTGCAGTAAATACTAGGCTATTTTCCCCCTTTCCAATAATTGGACTTATTTAATTTTAACTAAGATTAAATGTTCTCTGTGAGCTTAGGATACTGACTGCCCAGTCAGGCTTGGTGAAATCTCTCCTTATCCTGCCTCCCGGCAAGGAAGGGCCAAATGGCTCTGGGGGCTTCCTTGGGAGACTCTGAGTCTTGGTGGATCAGTTTTCATCATTACTGCTGTTACTGTGTACATTACCATAACCACTGTCATGGCCACCTCCATAATCACCACCATCCCACCATCCCCACCTCCATTGCCATCACCATCACTACCGTCACCATTATCACTGTGACTGAAACCATCATCACCGCAATTATCACCACTGCCACAGCACCATGTTGACAAGCCAATAGTGAATTTCAAGTACACCATCGCTTGGCACTAATTGCCTCATCACAGGAACCCCCATCTGGTCTGATTGCAATTAAAGGGATGCCTGGTATGGCTCTTTGTGGGGTGGACATTGTGGGCAGGGAGGTGGCAGGCTGGCTCAAGTCTTGAAGGACTTGGGCACTTGAGTGTCCACAGCACATGGATGCTCTCCCCTGTGCCCTCTCCTGTTTCAGCAGCCACCCCAAGTTCTGTCCTTGATGAATTTGGGGTAGAAGTACAGGGATTCCCTCATCCTTCTTTTCAGCCACACTTACCTCCCCCCAGGCAGGAGTGCAGCCTTCACAGAGTTAGGGGTAGCCAGAGGAGACATCCAGCCACCCTCCCTGCCGGACCTCAGCCACTGCCTGGGGTGCCAAGGCATTAGGGTTGGGACTAGGGAGTTGGCAGAAAAGATCTGCTGTGACAGCCCACCTGGGCGAGGTAGCCAGAGCCAGTTGGGCTGGTCTCCTGCCCCTGAGCCTCGGTATGCTGATCTGTGACAGGGGCTTGCACAGTGCCATGGCATAGCAGGCCACCAGGGCAGAGTGACAGGATACGATGTGGGGTGGGGGTGCTGTCTGGGAAGAGGGCTGAGGGCTGGCTTTGGTGGGGTGGCCTTAGTAGGGCATGGGAGTGGGCTCCTGACCTGGTAGGGGTAGCTGGTCGGGGGGACCTCAGTTATCCAGGCCTGCCCAGAACTCTTCCCCAGGGCCTAGGATGCAGTGACAGGAGTAGCCCAGCCAGGTAGGGGTTCTCCCACCTGGGAAGGGAGAGAATATATGGAGATGCATTAAACCTCTCTCAAGTCCAGGAAATAGTATTCACAATTAAAAATTTAAATCTTGGTGACATTCCCAATGACTAGACAATTAATACAAATGCAGATAATAATTACTTAATGATTAATAACTGCACTTAATAGTTTTCAAAGTAATTGTGATAAAGAAAAAGGTAATGGAAGAAAATGCATTGAAGTTGCTGATGCCATGCACATAACGGTCACCTTGGTTCTGGGCCACAGGACCCCTGGGCCCACTTGTTTGCTGGGGCTGCACACCACAGGCGGGATGTTACACACACTTGGAGTACAAGGACCCCAACCCACAGAGAGGCAAGTATCTTTCCTGGTACCTGGTTAGGTGGGCAGAGCTCTACCTGCCTTGTGGGACTTTTGGGGGGCCATGGGGTTTCCTCAGGAGATTGGCTCAGGAGTCTCTGTTCCATCCTGACAGGTGTTTTATTTTTTAATTTATTACTTATTTATTTTTTGAGATAGAGTCTTACTATGTCGCCCTCGGTCGAGTGCCGTAGTATCACAGCTCACAGCAACCTCAAACTCTTGGGCTTAAGTGATTCTCTTGCCTCAGCCTCCCAAGTAGCTGGGACTATAGGCACCAGCCACAACACCAGCTATTTTCTTGTTGTAGTTGTCATTGTTGTTTGGCAGGCCCAGGCTGGGTCCAAACCCTCCAGCCCTGGTGTATGTGGCCAGCGCCTTAACTACTGGGCTACAGGTGCTGAGCTGTGACAGCTGTTTTAGATCCCAGGGCTAGTGGGCTGGGGCCTCCTCTGCCCCCATGGTCCAGTTCCTGATCCTCCTATTTCCTCAGCCTCTTTGGGCCCTGGGCAAACCCCTCCACCATCAGACTTACATCCACATGTGTTGTTTAAGAAGAAGGATGATTCTAAGAAGAGCAGGCCTGGCTTCCTCCACCTTGGGTCTACTCACTCTGCTAGCCCTGGCCAGTAGCTTAGAATCTGCCAGGAGCCTGGGTGGGGGCAGGACGTGGGTACCCGCTACCCATCAAATGAGCCAGTTTCTCTGATCCTGGTTTCCAGCCTTGCCTGGTCTGACTCCCAGCTGATACTGCCACTTGACCCCCTCTCCTCACTCTTTATGCAGGACCATCCTGAGTCAGTACAGTTTCCAGACCCCTCAGGGCTGGCCATCTTATCTTCTATTTGGGGCTGGAGGTGTCTCTGGACACCAAGGATGAGGGACCTGGTCTTTGCATCTCACAAAGACCCAGAGGGGAGAAGGGCTCACAGACCATCCTGGGGGCTTGGTGGGAGTGGGTGGGCTGTGGCAGCCACAGGCTGTATTCCAGCCACTAGAGTAGTGACTGCTTTGGGCAGGATCATGGACGGCACGAAAATCACCTGACAAAAGGCTGGTGTGGACAAACCTGTGACTGAGTTCAGCTTCTGACACAAGGTCCTAATTTCAAAGATGCAGAGTATATCCTTCTGGGCCAGGTGGGGTTGGGGGAGCCCATGCTGAGGGACGCAGCGTACCTGCTGCAGCTGCTGCCACATATGAGATGCAAAGTCCAGTTGATGGGAAGAGCAGAAACCCGTGAGAGTGGAGTGGTTGTCTGCAATCCTCTCTTCCCTTGCTCAGAGCCTGTCATCATGATAGTGATGGCACAGACACAGTGGCAAGGGGCAGTTGTGGGCCTGGTGTCCAGTGGGGGAGCTTAGACTGCTCTTGTAGCCTCTTTGAGAGTTTAGAATTTAGAATTTAGAAAGGCAAAAACATTTTTTATTCAAGGCACAAAATTAAGGAAAGGAGGCATCTGGAGAATGTCAGCCCTGCAGAGGGGGCCCTGCTGGGTGCCTTCCTATCCTATGCACAGATGGCTGCTGAGAGCTATGGGTCAGGCAGGTGTGGTCCCGGCCTTAATTTCCCATCTCCCACTTTTCGGTGCACCACCTCCCTTGTGTCCTCTGTTTCAAGGTCATACCTGGATGAGGTATGAGCTGAGGCCCGAGATGGTTGGGGCTGCCCAGTGCTCTAAAGGCTAATGTTAGAACTGCTGGGCACTTGGCCCCTGCTGGCCCCTAACACCCCCAGCCCAGGCCTTAAGGTGCAGACCCTCCCTACCTCTACCCTCTGCGGGTCCCTGTGGGGAGAGGGTCCTGTGGCCAGCCCTCCCTTATCACATCCACAGCTCTCTGTTCTGAGGTCAGAGGTTCTGGGGCTGTTGGTGGAGCATTGGCTCCTCTGAACCTGATTGCTCATTAATTCTCCTCCTGAGGGCTGCCCTCCTCCTGTGCCCGGGAAATGTCCTTCCTAGGTGAGCACCAGGCGTCCTTGGCCCTGACCCTGTGGGCAGAGCTCCTGCACAGCCTGTGCCCACTCTACTGCCCTCACCCTGAACCCTCACTCCCCAATCCCTGCTCCTGGCATAGGCCTGGGAGGGGCTGATGATCTTGGGGGGAGGTTCCTGGGAAGCCACTGCAGGGCTGGGAGGGATAGGCAGGCAGGCTTCCTGGGCACAGGAGAGACCTGGTCCCAGTCCCTGTTCTGCATTGGGGCAGCCCACTCTTCCTAGCCATGGTCTCCCAGTCTGGAGAAAGAAGGCACTGCCTTGGTTGTGGAAGTTCCTGCTGTCAGCCTGCAGCCTCCGAGGGGCCCCCAGGTGGGGGCTGGGCTGGCTCTGGAGATTGCTGGGGCTGCAGCTTCAGCTCTGGGTGAGGGTGGACACAATGGGCTGGGAGGAGCTTTGTGCCTGTTGGGCATTGCCCCTGGAGGCTCCTCTCTCTCTCAGGAGGGTCTGGTGGAACATAGGGGCCAAGGTGGGCTTTAAGGACAGAGGCCATGAGCCATCATTGACTGGAGAGGGGAGGGGTCATCCATACTTTGGGACACTGGGTTAAGCCAGAGACTGGGGCGGGGCCAAGAGTCCCCAGGGCCACAATATCAATAGGCTTTGAGGCCCTTGGTTCCTGGGGCCTCATAGTACCCTCCCAAGGCCTGGGCCTCCATTAGTCCTCAGGGATTTGGGGGAGCCCAGTGACTTAGGGGTCTGTCTGGATGGGCCTCATCAGGGAGCATGCATTCCTGCCATGATTGTCTCCCCTCTGGGTCATTGACTGCGTCCTCCAACTGGTGGGGGAAGGCCTGGGGCCTCTAGGAGTGAGGTGACCCTAGGATGTATGTGGGAGGGGGGCAGTTACAGGGTCTCCAATGTCTGAAATGCTGGGATGGGGGAGGTGGTGACCCAGGAAAGAGCCTACAAGGAACTGGAAAATGCTCTCCTTGTCCTGTGGACAGCAGGCTGTGAGCATGGAGCGTGGTCAGGGCAGTGCATTGTGGGGAGGGGGCACACCCTAGTGGGACAGAGGCCCAGGATGGGGTTTGGGCAAAAGACCTTGGACAGTAGGTCTAGGACAAGCCTCCCTAGGAGGTGATGGATGAGAATATTGCAGCAAAGTTCCAAAACTTTCTGAGGAAGTCAGGGTCAGCAGGGTAGGGACTTAGCTTGGAGGGAGGCAGCCCCTCCCCTGGTAGCCAGGCTCTTCCCCTGGATCCTGCTCCTGTCTGGCCCCCACATCACTCCTGCTTGTGGCTCTTTGCCCCATGGGACTCAGCTCAGGCTGAAGGAAGTGGTAATCTTGGGAGGTCGGTGGTGGGAGTCCCTGGTTAGGGCCCAAGGACACAGAGGGCAGCCCTTCTCCCACTGTGTCCTGAAGATGAGGGTCCAGTCCCTACCACCTTTCTGTAGCCGGCTAAGAGGAGTCCTCCATCAGGCATGGTTACAAAACTTCTAAGACTTAATTAAAATCAATCTCCAATTACTCAAATGCCATTGATTCGGGTCTCCACTGATGGGGAAAATATGATCACCATTGTGGGAAATGTCGATATGATGGCACAGGGCTGGTGGACTTCTCTTGGAGCCCAGGCCTCACGGCATCATTCAGTACCCACACCCAGACCCTTCCGGAAGGAGGTCTATGGCTGGAGGATAGCTCAGGCACTTGACAGCTGAGTGTCCCTGAATCATCACCTCCTGGTTGAGCCCCAGCTCCTCACAGAACCAAGATCCTGCTGGGTTTTGGGGAGGCTCAGGAGTTCTCCAAAGTCTGTGTCTTGGGTTAGGCTGCAACAGGTACTCCAGGGAGACCATCCACGTTTGTGGTATGGCCAGGGTGCTCTCCGCATCATGGTGGGTAGACCCTGGGCTGGCAGGCCTGAGTCTCATCAGAGTCCAGGGCTCCTGCCCAGTCTTGAGCCCCTCACCTGTGGGCTCTGAGACCCCTCTGCGTGGAGGCAGCCAGGCCAGACCCTGGACCCCATCTTTTCTGAGGAGTGAGGATGGAGGGCAGGACATATCCGTAGGGGCAGAACACAGGGTGGGGATGGAGGCCAGAGCTCTCAGAACCTGGTCTGGTCTTGCAACCCGAGGGCAGATCCAGGAGACAATAGACATGGGAGAGAGTTAACCAGGGGCCATAATCTACTTTTCTGTTTTTCCTAGAAAAATAAATACACAGCCCTCAATTCACCTGCCCTCAAAATAAAAGATTGCGTAAAATATCTTCCATAAATGTAACAAGTGCTAACACATGGTGTGATTTAGTGCCCGTGGAGGGGTGAAAGTCCAGTGGGGGTGAAGCTAGAGGAGGGGAGGGGCGGGCAGGTGTGCAGCAGGGACAGCACTGGATCCGTTGCCTCGGGCACCTCCTGGCTTTGGTGTCCCTGTCTTGGCTCCTGTGCCCTCTATCCTGGGCCGTTGTTCCTAGCTGCCCGCTGTGGGCTTCTGATTGGGGTAGCTGGGAAGGAGGAAGTTGAGAGTAGCTGGAGGTCCAACTACTCTGGGATGGGCAGAGGGGGCTGTGGCCAGAATCTCCCAGGCTTCATGGCCTGGTTGGCATTCCTGGGAAACACCATGCAGGAGCTTGGCCCTAACAAGGGCCCAGGGTGTCCTTGGATCCTGTTCCCCCTTCCCCCTGGGCTTTGGTGTGACCAGGGAGGTCAGGGCACCAGTGCCTGGGAACTTGCCGGGTGAGCTGGTCCTGATGAGGACACTGGGGCGCCCTAGGCCCACATGCTCTGACATCCCCTAATTTCTGGACCATAGCTTCTCAGAGCAGGGTCTGACTTGCCTTGTGCTGAGTCTTTTGTTACTTTAATTAATGCCCAGCTTCCTGACGCCTAATTAAACTACAATTGCTCCATGTCCAATAGCCAGCGTCCCATTAGATACAAGTTAATGCAACTGTCGCAGCGGCAGTGAAATGAGGCTGGCACGGCCCCTAGGGAGAGATGCGGGACGCACCCTGGAGGACACGAGGCTCGGCCAGGTGCCTGTCCATGGGCCCCCAGCCCATCTGCCCTTCTCCTTGCTGAGGACCCCCAGCTCCTCTGCACAGCTGAGGGAAGCCTAGTTCTTTCCCTCTGATGTTTCTGTTCCAACCACACAAGAAGTTCATACCAATCTATGAAAAATTGAAAATGCAGAAAAGTCAGACGAGGGAAAGTGAGGACGCTTCACTCCAGAAATGCCACGTCCTCCTGTGGGCCTGCTCTGAGGGCTCCATGGGGGCTACAGGGTGCTGTCCATGGCCTGCAGCAGGTGGTGGACGCAGAGCCCCATCAGAGGAGCCCCTGGTTGTCAGGAACCGCAGTGCCAGGACGGGGCCAGAGCTGGGTGCCAGCTGAGGCCTCCAGGACAACACTGGCACCCATTAACCTCTGAGAGTGCCCAGGCACCTCCCCTCAGCTGGGCCCTCACCCCAATGGCCCTACTGTCCAGGGCAGCCTCACACAGGGGTTTTGCCAGTGGCCAAAGGGGCCATGCTAGGTTGGCCCATCACCCCAAGCTGCCCAGAGGGAAGGAGTGGGCTGTGAGGGGAGCCACCCTGGAAGGCCCTTTCCCACCCATATTCAGGGGTACTGGTATCCCTGAGGCAGGAGAGGCCCTGGTTTGGAGGCCAGCTCAGTGTGGGCGGCTGGGGGGTGCCAGCACCGGGGTTCACGCAGGTTTCTGGCTCATGGGTTGCTGGGCCTGACTCCCTCTCCAAAGCTTGTTTACTGTCTGGATCTTCCCCTGGGGAACCAGGGCCACATCTGCCTGGTCCCTGTCCAGTCCAGCTCGGAGCCCTTGAGGGGCTGTGTATCTTAGGTGGGGGCAGTGGGCCTCCACCACCCCTTTGCACTGTACTGCCCAGAGGTGCATCACAGCTTGGCACTCATGCCTGGAAGGACGTTGCCCTGAAGCCCTCACTGTGGACTGGTGACTCTCTGAGCCCCTCATTTTTGGTGCAGCAGCTGCTGTTGTTTGCTCAGAGAACAAATCCAGGCATGTTTGTTTAGCTAGATTGCCTCTGCCGAAGCCCAGCCCGAGGGACAGGCCAGGCGAGGGGGTGGGTGTGCACCCCAAACATGCCCTCAAGAGCAGTTCTGTCCATAGCCTAGGCCAATGTGGAGGTGACAGGGTTGCAGGGCCACCAGGAAGGCTGGCGCTTGGGTGGGGTGAGAGGGCGGCTCCCCTACTCTGCTATTAGGCCCTGTAGCCCTCGGCCCTTAGCTACCTCACCGCCCCCCGCCCCATCACCCTGCCTTGCAGCCCTATCACCGCCAGGTGCTGTCCTGCCCTCTGCCAGCTTCTTGGGGCTCTGAGGGGGCCCTGCCCAGGGGGTTCTAGGGAACCCACCCAGGAAAGGAGCCTGGGTGGGCCCTATCTCACTGTGGGACCTTGAGGGCAGAGAAGGCGGTAGGCTCCTACTGCAGACAGCAGATCTGGACGCACTACTGCCTGTGGGCCAGGCTATGGTTAAGAACATGATCCTGAATGTCCCCACTCTGCCACTGACAGTGAAGGGACCACAGGCAGCTGGGCTCCCTCTCTGAGCCAGTGGTATAGGGACAGGAGGAGCCTGCTGGGCAGATGAGCCTAGCCACCAGCAGGTCAGGGCATATGGTGGGTGGAGGTTGACTGAGGGGCCAGTTCTGTCTGCCAGGCCCGCATTGTGCTGCAGCACTTAAAGCTGCCTTGGCGAGGGTCCCCCAGCTCAGCTGCACCTCCCAAGGGTTCCACACGTGAACTGAGGTGCCTGGTCTTGTTTCCCAGGAGGCTGTTGTCACTGTAGGCTCCCGGGTGGGGTTCACAGCAGCTCTGCTCCTCTGCCCTGCCCAGCACTGCACTCTGCTTTGAGCTGGCCCTGCAGGGACTCAGTGGGGCCACACAGGGGGCCACACATTCTTTGACTCTCTGTGATGTCTTCTTGGTCCTTCCCTGGACCTAGCTAGGCCTGGGGCAGCTCTGAGCATCAACACTGGGTGGACACAGGGCTGTGCCAGCCCCAGGCCTTCAGAGCCTGGCAACTTCCAGTTCCTGCTCTTGGCCCTGATCTGCCATGGAAAGGGGCTGACCACCAGGGAGACCACACGGAGAAGGAGGAGCCCTAGACTCAGCCCTGCAGCTAGCCTGCCAAGGCCAGGCATGCTAGCTGAGCACCACAGAATGACTCTCCTATCCCGGATGCTACATGAGCCCTGCCTGAGATCGAAGAGCTGGCCTGGGTGCCAATGTGGTTGGGGTCAGGGCCTGACCCAGGGATCCCATCTGGAGCCAGAGGCACAGAGGAGGGTAACTGATGTTTCTTTCATACTGTCAAACTCTTACCTATGCCTCAAAGGCCCCAGAAATCAGTCCCTTTTCTCCGTTACAGCATAAACCATTTTAATAGTTTTTGTGATTTTATATGGTTAAGAAAAAGGCCCATATAAGCTGTAATTAACCTGTTCTTTCTACCTGTGGAGGCCAGGGGCTGCTTGGGGTGGGTGTGGGTTAGGCTCTTTTCTGGGTCCTTTGTTGTGCTGGGCACACAAGGGGCACACAGAGAAATGTGAGGCAAAGGGGCAGGCCCAGCAGGGACTGGCAGGGGTGAGAGAGGCAGGGCTGCACCCTCTGCCTCCCTTTGTTTCCACCGCAGCCGAGGAGAAAACAAGGACTTTACGACTGTCACAAATATTTCATCCCGTGCATTTTACAGTCTGCGAATGCTGTGAACACCGGGCTCCTGTCGGAGCTGGAAGATCCATAAAATGCATGTGAATTTTTATGTTCAATTATCCCAGGCTCTGTGCTTGGGGCCCAGGAGCTGCCCCACGTACAACCCCCTAGCCCTTCCTAACCCCCTGCTCAGCTGAGAAGGCCAGGCCTATACCCACCGTATGATGAACCAGTCTCAGTCTGGCTAGTAAATGCTTCCTTCCTCTCTCCCTTCCCGATCCCACCCTCACGTGCCAGGGAGCTCAGGGTGATGCAGTCCCTCTCTTGTTTAGGGAGGGCATCTTCATGAGCACCAAACTACCTCTTCGGTCACCACCAGGGCTGGGGACCGTGAATGCAGTGCTTGGGGTGGCTGTGCACCTGCCAGGGTCTGCCACTTTGGCTCAGCCTCCCTGTGCCTCAGTTTCCTCTCCTGAAAAACAGGTTTGTGACTGTAACAGTTGCATGAAGCTGATGAGAAAACGCTCTGTGAGAGCTTGGCAGATCATGTTGACCCAAGTTGGGGCCAGGGCAGCTAAGTGAGGCTCAGGGCTGGGGCTAGGCACTGCCCAGGTAGGCCTTGCCAGGGAGAGGCCAGAGGGGCCTGCACCACGGGGAGCGGCTCATCACTTGCGGCCTCACGTCCCTTCATTACCGTGCCTGCAGAAGATGTTCTCTGATTAGTCTGCTGAATTATGAATTAGGTTCCGGGTCCCTGTGCAGCTGTTCCCGGCTTGTCATCCCCACCACTTTATTTCCCCATCTGCTTATAAAACCAGGAGCGCCGTCCTGCAATAAACACTTCAAAAGCTTTTTTTAGGGGCTAATTAATTGTGTTGCATTTCTTCAACACAGCATGCAGGCTGGACCTGCCCCGAATTCCCAATGCGGGTGCCTCTCCCGCCAAGTGCCAGGGGAAGGGGCTGGGGGGCTGTGCATGGGTGCCCCAAGTGCGAGTTCTCCAAGGTGGCCCCAATCCCTGCTGCAGCAGGCTGGGCTCCTCAGAACCAAGCCAGTGGTGTCAGGTTCTCCCCAGGTCCCCCTCAGTGGCTTTTGGGTGCTGGCCTCCTGACAGGGCCACTGGTCACCCCCCAACTCACCTTGCCGCATCAAGGTCAAGTTCACACTCCCTGCTGATGGGCACTGCTGACCCCGGGGTCCTCACCCCTGTGCCAGCGCCCACCCTGCCCCAGCCTCCTCCAGCATTAGCCTCAGCCCTCCCCATCTCTCCCTGCTGGCCCCCTCCACCATAGCTCCCTGGCTCCAGACCCCCTCCTTGAGTGCTGGGTGTTGGGGGGGCCTTTTAGGTGATCTGGTCTCTCCACGGGACCATGTATCCCTCTGGAGGAGCCCTTTGGGAGCCTCGAATCTGGTCTGCACCCTGAGGCCACGCTCCATCTGAGGAAACCCAGAGAATATCGCAGAGGAAGTTTAAAACAATGACATTAATAAGAAAACAAAATCACAATTATCGAATTACAAAACAGAAAGCTCAGAGACAATTAAGTTATGGCAGCCATTTGACTGTTCCCAGTGCTGGGAAAGTGGCTTTTTATTAAGTTGATCTTAAAGAGGACTCTGCGTCATCAGGAGGGGGTCTGGTGTTCAACCTATGGCCAGGCATAGGGTCTCTGATCCAGATCTCAGCGGCAAATGGGACCTGCCCTTCCACACAGGGGACCTGGGAGGCATCTGTTGCGTGTGTGTGGAGGAGCCGGGGTCCTCTGTCCCCAAAGTCAGTGTGGCTCTGTGGGCCACCCTCCTGTACACTGGGGCTGGCTGGGGCTGTGGCTGTGGCTGGGGCCTCCCTCTTCGGTTCCTCATGGCCTCATCCTCAGGTGCTGGGGTGGGGCAAGGACTCTGCCTGTCCCTACCAGGAGCTTCTGATGTGTACCTGTGGTCCCCAAACTGAGCCCCTTGTTCAGGCCCGTGGTCCCACAAGCATATGGGGAGCAGTTGAAGCCCAGGGTCATTAACATTGGGGGGGGGTGCTCTTGCCTCCCCTATGGGGTCTCATTTTCTAGTTGAGCCGACTTTCCACCTCCATCCTACCTCTCCAGGGCTGAGGGTGCTGTGACTGCTGGGGCTGGGTGTGAGGGTCAAGCGTCCTCCCAGTGATGCTTAGGCCCCAACATTGCCCCTGCCATGGGGGCAGGGGCAATAGCTGTCATCCTGGGAAGGGTGGGGCTCTCAGATACACAGCACCCTGTGGAGGCAACCCATTGACAGCTGTCTTGGTGTGGGTCCCCCAGCGTGGACCCTGACACAGAGCAATGGGAGCTGGGAGCAGGGCAGGAGTTGGGAGGGGTGGGGGGCTGCTGTGGGCAGCTCTGGAGGCCTTAGGAGCCCTGTGCTACACACACCTCCCTGGGGGGGTCAGGGGACTAGCATTTGTCCTGAATGAAGCACCTGCTTATGACCGCATGGGCTCATGAGTGACCCTCTGGATGGCTCAGGAACAGGGTCCTGACAGAGCCTGCCACCCACAAGAACAGAGAGGGAGGCAGGCAGGGTCTGGCACATCGGGGGGCTAGCCTATGAGTGGATGGTGGCCACTGGGGCCCAAAGAGAAGCTCTGTCCTTCCAGGAGAGGGTAGCCTGGCCCCTGCAACCAGGAGCAGGAATTGTGCTGCCCTGTGGCAGGCTCAGCCAAGCCCCTGTGAGTCCTACTTAGGGATGGAGACATACTCCCCTGGTTGGCGGGGTTCCGCTCAGAACATTTTTATGGGCTGTTAATTGTTATGCTTCCATTTAATTCTGGGTGTCATTCCATGTCAGCCAAGCCCGACAGGCTGGGATTTATGCCTCCAAATTATGGGGCTCAGGCTGTTCGGAGGTAAAACAATTACCCATCAATCAGCCACCAATCGGCTAGCGCTGTGGCGGGCAGCTCCTTTAGCGGGTATGGACAGCCACGTCCCCAGCAAGACCCCATGGGGAGGAGGGGCTGCCCTTGAGGCCAGAGCAGGCTGGGCAGGGGTCCCACCCAGTATGCCCTGCCTTGTGCCTGGGGTCAGTCCCCTGGGGAGGTGTTCAGGGTCTGTGCTTAGATGGCATTGTCTCTGTTGCTGCGGCCTCAGCTCCCGAGTATACAGTGTGACCCTGGATGGGCTGAGGGCTTACCCCTGCAAAGATGCTGCAGAGTCATCAGGAGGGCAGGGCCACTGTCCCATGTACAAGGGGCCGAGGCCGAGGCTGGCCACAGTCATTCAGCTGAAGGGTCAAGTCACTGGTCTCACAAGAACCCACACCCCGGAGGGGGCACAGATATCATCAACCTACCCCACAGAGAGGGGAGCCTTGGCTCTCAGAGGGAATGCTTGGGTCTCCCACTGAGGGTGCCTCGAAACCTGGTGGTCTGTGTCAATGTAGATGCAGGTGAGGGGGCAGGTGGGGGTATGTTGGAGGCACAGGTGAGGGGCAGTTGAGAAGGCCAGGTGGGGGACAGGTGAGGGAGCAGGTGAGGGGCATGTTGGGGGCACAGGTGAGGGGCAGTTGAGAAGGCCAGGTGGGGGGCAGGTGAGGGAGCAGGTGAGGGGCAGGTGAGGAGCAGGTGAAGACGGCAGGTGGGGGCAGATGAGGGGCAGATGAAGAGGGCAAGTGGGAGGACAGATGAAAGGGGCAAGTGAGGGGGCAGAGATGGGGGGGATAGATGAGGGAGTCAGGTGAGAAGGATAAATGAAGGGAGGGTGTGGGAGGTAGGGGGCAGGCGAGGAGGACAAATGGGGGGTAGATGAGGGTGGCAGGTGAGAGGCAGGTGGGGGAATGAGGGGAGTATACTGGGAGGTGGAGCTGCTTGGAAGGGCTTGGTAGGCAGGGTGGTATGGACGGGGGGAGTGGGCTGGGTGGTGCAGCAGCTTGGGAGTGCTTGGACAGTCAGGTGAGAGTGAGGCGGGGAGCTGGGCCCACCAGCAGCTCTGATCCTTCTGTAGTAGGCGTCAGGGGCAGGCAACACACCTGTGTTTCCCCCAGGAGCCTGTGCTTCTTGAGTTCATTCCTGGCTTCCTGACATCAGCTACTACTCGGGGGTGGCCCCCTAGCCCAGTGCCTCTCTAGGCGCCCCCAATGCTGCACTGTGAGCTCGGGGAGCCTCTGTCACCTCTGTACCCTGACACTGTCTGTCCCTGCCCCTCCTGGGACAGTGGGTCTGGGAGCCCCTGGGTCTGGCCCCCACCTGGGGCAGCTACAAGGCTGGGGAGGCCCTGCCCAGCATCAAGCTGCTGGCTTGCACCAGCCATGAGGTCGGCCTTGGGCTCCCTGCCCCTGGTGGGTGAAGTGACCTCCTTCTAGGCCCCTGCCAGGCCTGTGTGACGTGCAGGATGCATTGAGCTGTGACTGCCTGCTCTGACCCGATACCCGTCATTGGGCTTTTGATTCCCTGGCCTGGCTGCTGCCAGGCTTGGCCAGTAGGAGGTAAGTCATGTCCTCTGGGACCTGGAGAGTCACCCTGCCTCATAGAGTCCTCACTGGCGGACTCAGCTCAGCAACAGAAGCCCCAGCATTTTGTGTTGAAATTTTCAGACTGAATGGAAATCACCTGTTTCTGTTCTCTGAGCCCAGTTAGTAGTTGAGTGCTGACCTGAGTGTGTTCCTACTTCTGGAACACCAAGGCACTGATTGGAGTCTGCTGGGCTTCGACGCCTTCAAGTTAGTGCCAGCGCGTCCATGTGGTCACCCACCCACCTGAGAGCCTCAGCTGGCGTGAACTGCAGGTGGGCTCAGTCCCACTGCCTCCCTGCCCAGTTCTATTTATTTATTTGTTTATTTATTTTGAGACAGAGTCTCACTTTGTTGCCCTTGGTAGAGTGCCATGGTGTCAGCTCACAGCAACCTCAAACTCTTGGGCTTAAGTGATTCTCTTACCTCAGCCTCCCAAGTAGCTGGGACTACAAGTGCCTGCCACAAAGCCCCGGGTACTTTTTTTTTTTAGAGACAGGGTCTTCCTCTTGCTTAGGCTGTCTCGAACTCATAAGCTCAGGCAGTCCACCTGCCTAGACCTCTCAAGTGCTGAGATTGCAGGTATGAGCCACAGTGCCTGCCCAGTTTGAGCGTGGAGGGCTGTCAGGGTTGTTAGCTGACCCTCCATGCCGCAGCAGCCCTGGGCTCCTGGAGCCAGCATGGCTTTGAATCGTCAGGGTGCCTGGGTCCCTGGAGGGGGAGGGCCTGGCAGGTTTTTTTTTTTTTTTTTTTTGAGACAGTGTCACTATGTCCCCCTCAGTAGAGTGCCGTGGTATCACAGCTCATAGCAACCTCAAACTCTTGGGCTTAAGCAATTCGCTTGCCTTAGTCTCCCAAGTAGCTGGGACTACAGGCACCCGCCACAGTGCCCAACTATTTTTTTTTGTTGTTCTTGCAGTTGTCATTGTTGTTTAGCTGGCCCAGGCTGGGTTCGAACCTACCATCCTTGGTGCATGTGGCTGGCAATGTAACCACTGTGCTACGGGTGCCAAGCCATAGGGCATAGCCTAAGCTGCATAGCAGGGTGCTGGGGTGGGGACAGGGGCAAGGCAGGCAAGGGCAGGGGAGGCCCCTGTTTCTGCCCCCAGCTACTGCTGGGGACACCTGCCATGGGGGAGAGTGGGTGGCTGCAGGGAGTCCCAGGGGTTGGCCCAAGGGGTTGGCTGGCAGGGGCAGAGCTCCCTCTCCAGGGTGGTACTGGTACCCCAGGATTCCCTCTGCAGCCCTCCGGTGTCCATGCCCACCCTGGGCTGTCTGACACTTGGCAGGGCTGCTGGGCCTGTCCCTGCCACACTTGGGTGGTCATGCCGGCATCTGGAGCTGCTGACAGTGCCAGTTCTGCCTGCTGCATGGTAATGTCAGGCTGGTGGGTTGCTGATACTGCCCAGCTTCTTACCTCCCACGCCCACTGGGTGAGGCTGGACATGGGTGGTGGCCCCAGCTATGAAGCCAGGCCAGGAGCCAGGCTCAGGGGAAGGGGCAGTGTGGGCTGACCTTGCATCTGAGGCTGACGGATGAGGGCTCTGTCCTTGCTGCTACTGCAGCCATGGTGGGCTGGTCAATGTGCAAGACTGATGGTGCACTGGGGGCTACAGGGTGTCTGTGGAAGGCTTACTGGCGTCAGCTGATCACTTTGCTGGCAGCAGTCACTGTGCTCGCTGAGAACTAACTGTATCAGGCTGGGAGCATGGTGGGAGGCCCGGAGGTGTGACGATGGGCTTGGCTAACAGCTGGCTGGGCTTAGACTAAGCCCCAAGCTGGGCCTGCCCTGGGCCTTGACAAGAGTGCTGTGGTGTCCCCGGAGAGGTTAGGGAGGTGGGTGGGAAAGTCTTCTGGGAGGTGGGCCTGAAGGAGGGGCTATGGGATGGCCGGCGCCTGGTGACATTGACCTAGGGCCCTGGGAAGGGAGCTGAGTGGGACGGGGGTCCTGGGCCTTGGCCCGGGGCACCAGGAGAGACCTCCTGGCCTAGGACTTGGTCCTGCCTTCTTGTCTCCTTGTGTGAGAACTGGCTGGCCCTCAGCCCCATGCTGCCAAGCTCAGGGCTCTGTGGTCTCCTCTGTGCCCCGCCACTCTGACCACTCCAGGGGAATTTCCTCTAGCTGCTTCCCTGGCCTGGCCCTGACACCAGCCAGCTGCTGTCTCCAGGCCTTGGCCCTTGCCTGTGGCTCTGAAATTGGTCTCATCATGGTGCCAGTTTAATGACAGAGAGTGGTGCCTAATTCAATTGTCATTATTACATAGTCTGTCATGCCTTTGCCTCTGTCTGAGCTCCTTGAAGAGCTGAGTTGCTGGCCACCACTAACGGAAGCAGGCAGCATGGCCATGGTGGGAGGGGCAGGGAGCCCATGGGTGAGGCTCTTCTGCTCTGTGGCAAAGACTTTGGCCCCATGGGGCTCACTAGGCTGAAGATATGCAAGGAGTGGGAGGGCCCTGAGGCTGGTGGGGCTGGGGCTGGGATTGGGGCTGTCCCTGCAGAGTGCCTGTGGACTGAGCGGCTGGCCATCCCCAGGCCTGGCCCTCTCACTGGGCCCCCACGCCTCTCTCACCATCTCCCTCTCCCCTCCTCTCTTGGTCTCTTTCTCTCTTCTTGCCTCATCTCATCTCTTTGAGTGCTGCTTTGTGGTGTCACCAGCCCAGGTGACAATGGCCCCCTCCTCACGTGGAGCTGGGCTCAGTCCTGCCCGTGCCTCAGTTTATCCATACACCACATGGGGTGTCTGCCTTGCACGTGGGGCCACACTGGCCCGGTGTGGCCTGGGCATGTGCCTCCCCAGGCCTGGTCTGCAGAGGGTCCCCTGCTGCCCGAGGATGCACTGGGCACCTGGAGGGTCTCAGGCAACGCGCACCCACTTTCCAAGCTGGTCCTGGCTCTGCTCAAAGTCAGAGTTGAGGCTCCTCCTGGGCAGTGACTCTGTCACAGAGCCCAACGAGTGTGGTCACAGGTGCCCCAGGGGCCCAGGCCTGGCTGAGGGTTCACAGTCAGGGCCTGATCCCTCGGTGCAGGACCTCTTGGAGGTCCCCAGGCCATAAGGGGGCTCAGAGTTGGCAAGGTGGAGACAGGAAGCTGTTTCAAAGTGGGGGATCTTACCTGGGGTGTCTGGGGCACAATAGGGACATGGCTCTTGGTAGGACACGTGCCCCCGCCTGTGGGCCTGCTGCCCTGAGTTGGACACAGAGCAAATCTGGCAAATGCAGAGGGGCCAGGGCCAGTGCAGACCAGGGCACCAGATAGTTTCCAGGAGCTCCAGGCCTGCAGAGGGACTGGGCTGGACTCTCCTCGTCCCTTCACCCCACATGGCTGCTATGGAAGGCCCAGGGGTGCAGGGGTGTCCAGGCAGGGACCCCCCTTGCTGATCCAGCCTTCATTTTTCATTTTTGTTGTCATTACACGAGCAGCATGTTTTCGTGGTTAATTAGAACAATACATCAGAAAACCACACAGACAAACTGGGAGGCGCCTCCCACCACCACCCCTCTCCCTAGGGTCTTTGAGTGGCCAATGCCCCAACCCCTTGTTCCTGAGCTGCACACAGTTAGCATAATCTGCTCTCACCCCACACCCCAGCATTAGGGACTCTGCAGAAATGCAATTTCAGTGGCCGTCTGAGTTCCCAGTTCAAGGATTCATGGCAGTATCTTCTTCTGATCGGATATTTGAGTTGTCTCAACTTGTTATGAGAAAGTCCCAAATGCCTGTGGCCCCGCCATCATGAGGCATAGAGCTCAGCTGGCTGCCTTGTGTGTGGCCCCAGCCCTGCTGCCTTACCTAGATAGAGCATCTTCTGTGACCACCTGGGGCATCTGGACATGTGTCTTGCTCTCTAGGCAGACCTTCGCAGACCTGGGCATGCTGGAGTTTGGGCCACAGGTCCAAATATTGTCTGTGTCACTGACTTGTGTGCCAGTGGGCTGGCAGTGACTTGTTGGCAGGGCCTGGGGGTGGTTCTATGAGATGAGCTCCAGGGTGTGACCTGTGGGTATAGCTGGTTAAAGGGGACTGGGGGTCCCCCACCTGTGGGGGTTCTGAGGGGCCTTCCAGGGTGGCAAGTAGCTAGCTGTTGCTGTGCCAGGGAGTGCACTGGGGACACTCAGGCTAAGCAGTGGTCAGAATGGCCACTTCTCTCTCATGGACCCTGGTGACCTCAGCTCTATTTACCCTCAGTTTTCCTCAGGCCCAGGGTTCCCCACCTTCTTGGAGACCTGTCCTTTGGCCAGCTGGGTTCCCAAACATTCCTACTCTTCCCTCCACCTGAGGTCTCTTCCCCAGAGACCTAAACATCGTTCCTTCCAGAAGGCAGCTGATGAGGGCTCTGTGGCCTCAGAGGCACAGACTAGCCTCCCAGGCAGCCTCATCCTGGGCGCTGCACCATGCATGGGTCACAGGACTCTCCTGGCTAGACTAGGCCTCAGAACTGAGAGGCGACAGCTCTCAGAGATATTTCTAAGCTCCCAATGCCAAGTGCTGGGCCGCAGTCACATAGGCCTCCTCTCCACGAGACCCTGAGAGATAGGTGGGTCTCTCAGCACACCTGCCATGTCCAGGAGATGAGGACTGCATGGGGGAGAGGTGAGAGATTTTGTTTGTCTGATAGCCTTTTCTAAGTTCAAGCACACTCCACATGTAGGAGAAGGCCATCTTCACTTTCCTGAGCCTCAGGATAGAGGGGCATCAGCCAAGGCACTGATAAGGTCTGCAAGGAACACACTGTTAAGAGCTGAGCCTGGGGTGGGGACTGTCTCTCCTGTTCAAGTTGGGGGGTGCTAGGAGGGGATTGTAGCTCTGGGCCTGATCAATGGAGTCATGGGTAGTCTATGTGTTCCACAGCTTTGCTGGACACAACAGGAACAACTGCCGGGTGTCGTTTGAGTGGGCATCGTTTTTCCTGTTTGAGCAAAGCTGGATTTGTGTCTGACTAGGAGGGCTGCCTGTCCATCTGTCCTCCATCGAGGGCTGTTTAAACCCAGAGCAGCGGAGGAGGACTCCCAGGGAAACACTGAGTTAAGCAAGGTTGATGTGTCCCATGCAGGAGTTGTCAGTGTCTTTAGTATGTCAGGCGCAGGTGAGTCTAGGAGATGGCTGGATGGCCTGTGGCCTGGCTGGGGCTGCCATCTTTCTGCTCTGCCCGGGGTCCTGTGCAGGGGTTTGTGGGTGGGTCTGGCCTGCCTGGAATCCTGGTGCTTGTTTAAGGAGTAGACAGTGAGTGTCTCTGTCTGTAGGCGCTGCTTCTGAGCTGGGGCCAAGTTTAGCCATTTCATGTCCCCATTGGACAGTGCTCACAGGTTGTACCCAATAAATGCTGCACTGATTAAAAGAAGAGCCTTCTGCCAGATGGGTGTGCTTTCTCTGTGGGTGGGGCCTCGAGCCAGAGACCCCTGTCCCTGTCCTCAAGGTGTGGCCAGGACCCGTTACTCCCTTGCAGCTCTGAGTGGAGCCGGCTCAGGCAAGGGCTCCAGCTTTCCGCAGGTCCCAGCCTCTCGGGATTTCATAACATGTTCTGTTTTCATTCTGTTTGCACAGATACCTTCTATTTGCCACCTGCAACGCTTGTTTTCCATTTCCAGTGGCGCTGTAAGATTTCCTTTCAAAATATAATCACTTAAGTAAAAAAAAAAAATCCATATGAAGAAAACCCTCAAGTAAATAACGGTGAGGCAGGTGGGTGGAGGAAGGATGGATCAGAGTTCAGCCTTCTGTGGGCTAGGGGCCAGGAAGTGGGGTGGGAATGGGGAGGGGGAAATGGGTGGGACTGGGCAAGGCAGAGCCCTCCCCAGGACACCCCCCTCCCTGCCTGGCCTATCACTGCCCTCCCTGCTGGGTCCTTGGCTGGGCCCAGGCTGGCATTGGTGCCCGCGTGCTACAACAGTGGTGATCAAGCCTGCCCAGCTCTGGATCCCAGAGTCCGTCTGGTCTCAAGGACCCTTATAGCCTTGAACTTGAACTTGCTTTTGACTTGCCTATTAAACCTCTAAACTTACTAATGAGAAGGGCGATAGGAGTGGAGAAAGTTGGGGGCTGGTGGAAAGCAGGCTCTTGTCCCAGCATGTTCTGGTCAGTGGCTGTGTCCTGGGACTCCATAGCCACGCTCAGTCCAACAGGGTCCTTCCACCCATATGCCATGTGAGCAATGGCAGGGACCAGCTGGACTGGGCCTCTCTCCCCAGAAGGTAAGCTGAGGCCCAGGGCATGTGCCTTTCCCGAAGCCAAATTGCTATGTGGGGCCAGCCCTGACCTCACTGCTCCTCAAAGGGTGGGCCCTGGCCTCACTGCTCTTCCAAGGGCCAGCCCTGGTCTCACTGCTCTTCAAGGGTGGACCCTGACCTCACTGCTCCTCCAAGGACAGGCCCTGACCTCACTCCTCCTCCAAGGGCTAGCCCTGAGCAGGGGTGTTGGTGTCCTACTGGCAGAGCCCCAGGGGTCCCGCCCTTCTTCCCCATCCTGGTCCTTGCACCTGGGACCTGTGTGTTGGGGCTTTCTGGAGGTGGCCCTGTGAGTGAGGTGGAGGTGTGGGCATCCACATGGGCAGAGTCCAGAATGGGCACTCTTTGGAGACTGGACACCAAGATGGGCCCGAAGGAGGGAGACACATGTCCTCTCAGAGATGGGGGTGGCTCAGGGCCCTGGTGCCAAAGGCTGTGGGCCAGGGTTTGGCTTAGCCTCCCTGTGGTGAGGACAGTTCATGGCTGAGGACCCTTGTTCCCAGTGTGTGCCCAGGTGTCCCCTCTACTGTGAGTTTGGTATGGGACCATCAGCAGGGCCTGGTTGGCTAGGAGTTGGGGTGAGAGGGCTCTCTCCCAAGCACCTGGGCAGGGGCTGGCAGAGCTCATGTGATACCACAGAGAGGGGGATGGGGAGCCCTGAGCCCACAGTCCCTGAATGTCACTAGGCCCCCAAGCAGGCCTGCTGCCTCCCACTGCACAGGCAAGGAAAGTGAGACCGGCTTGTAGGTGCCCTGCCCAGGTCTCAGGACAGTAGGTGACAGAGCTGGGTGGGCGCCCCAGCCCCCTGCCCTCTTCTTTCCACCTGGGGGGATGGCTCCCACTGCTGACATGAGAGTAAGGGCATCCACTGCCACCCCCTCCCCCACCACACCTGGACCACACACGAGCCTGCCTGCCTCAGGACTGCTGGCCTCCTAAAGCTTGGCCATTAAAGAGTGTGTTTGCCTGCCCTGTGCCATGACCAATGCAGCACTGGCCATTGACATGACACGCAAAGCACCCACACACTGAAGACCAAAGCCGCCAGGCCTGGCCCAGTGGGATAGTCAGCGCTGGTTCTTCTGGATTCCTGGCCACGGGCACTGTAAGGAGAGCATGGTCGGCATTGTGTCCATGGCTTGTCATGGAAGGGTGGGGGCTGGTCATGTGGCTTCTCTGTTCTGTGCTAGATGGACCTCAGGAGCTGGATGTGTGGGCTGTGCCTGCGACTTCATGGCAAGCCCGACTCCAGCAGGGCTCCTACCTGTGCAGGTGTTGCTGACTGATGGAGGTCGCTTCCTGGAGTGGATCTCAGGGAGCAGGCCTTGGACCCCACCTGCCTGCTCACCCCTGGCAGGCAGAGACCTTTCCAGAAGGTTGTAGATGCAGCCTCTGGATGACTCAGACTCCCAGAGCTGGGAAGTGCTACCTGACAAGCAGCTGTAATTCTTGAGTCTGCTCAGGAGGCCTTGGGGCTGATGCTCCAGCAGCCAGGGAGGAAGGACAGGCCCCTTGGATGGGGGAGGTTATCATTGGGGGCGCACTGGGTGAATCTGAGCCCTGCACTGGGCTGTTGTGGGGGTTAACAGAGGGAGGTGTTGCAACAAAGAGCCTAGCTCTGTCCATGACCCCCACTCTGCCTGTAGCCTCTGGGACAGATGCAGCCTAGACCACCCTCCCCAGTGACAGGTTCTGGAGAATCTCACTGCATGGAGCTCCAGGGGGCCCAGTCCCTTCATCTAGTACATTTCTTCCCACTTTGGGTTTGGGGGGTGTGAGACCATGCAGCCTGTGAGCCACCACTGTGTGCCCCACCCCTGTGAAGTGTGTGTGGCCAACCTGGGTGGGAGACGAGCTGGGCTCCCACAGCAAATGGCAGGGGGCTTCCAGAGTCCCTGCACCAGACAGGGGGTCAAGCCTGGGTCTTGCTGTTTGTACCTATGTGGAGAGGCCTCAGGAGGGCTGGGTGCTAGCAGGGCCCATCTTGCTTTCTGGGAGCAGGGATGGGGAAGCCCCATGCTATCTTTCAGCTTGGCCATGTTTCACTCTGTGGATGCATCAGAGACGATGGATCTGGGCCAGGACTGACCCTCCCTGGGGACTGGCATTGGGATGAGTGTTCCCAGGCTACCCTCCACTGGCCTCCCCGAGCTGTCTCCAGAGAAGCCTTCGTCTTCCCTGCCCCAGACTACCTGCCTTCCCCTGAGGCCTGCAGACCTACTTGCACATAACTTTCACTGAAACCTTGAGACAACCTAGCTTGGGTGGGGAACCTAGGTCAGGGGGCGGGGCTTGCCGGAGGAGGACAAAGAAAGCAGGACTCTCTGGTCATCCACACCCCTGCTTTCTCCCCGCATAGGCTCTGACAGTCAGCCAGCCCTATCCCATTCCATGGCTCCCCAGCTCCTTCACTGCCCTGCCTGGCAAACTTGTGGGATGCAGGACAATACCTGCTGTTACCACTGCCCCTCCAAGTGTCCCATCAGCCTAGGGGAGGGTAGACTTATTTAGTGCATTAGAATCTACTCCTGCAAATGCCTCTTGCCTGCAGGGACAGCTGCTGGGAAACCTGCTGGTTGTCTCAAGGGCCTCTGTGGGCCACCTTGGCTCCACCCTGCCTCCTGAAAGTTCCCGTCTGGCTCCCCTCAGAAACCTGACATGGCCCCTCCTGCTTTCCTCCTCTATTCTGCCTTCCAAGAAAACCAAAACAAGACCACTGCCAGGACCAGTGTCAGGAGATGGGGCCTGGCTACCACTTGTGGCTGGGGGCCTTGGGCTGGTCTCCCCCCATCACACAGCAGGTAGTGACAGCTGTGCCCATCTGAGGCTGTGTGAGGCCCCAGGGGAAGGAGGTGTGGGGTGTCCAGTGTGTTGCCCCATGTTTGTGTCCCCTCTGGCCTCACCACCTTTTTCTCTCCCCCTCCCAGAGCCTGGATGGGCTCAGTTCCATGCCCTTGGCCAGCCAGCCCTGTGTCGGGCATGGCGCAGCCCAAGGTGAGCTGGGCTGGGGCAGGGCTTCTGCTGTCAGGCCACAAGAATGAGGTGTTCATGGTGGTACTGAGGCAGCAGCCACAGGCAGTGGGAGCCTCCACAAGATTAGCTCTGCCTGGGCACAGGGTGGCCCAGGACAGGCCTTGCCGCCTTCTATGTCCTCCTGCTTGGTGAGCTGGTCGGCTGTGCCATGGGTCAGGCTTGGAGCCTAGAACACCCCATGGACAATATTGATGCTGTTTCTGCCTAGTCGAATGCCAGGTATTAATTCTAGGCTCCGCTGGAAACACAGAAATCGATTCCACAGATGTGGGAGGACAGACCCTCAAGGGGTGCAGTGTGGCATCTGACCCCAGGAAGTCATTATGGGCGGGAGGGGTGGAGGTGAGCAAAGCTCTTGATGTGTAGATGTGTCCCTGTGCTGACCACTCCTTCCAGGATGCAGACTCAGGGGCAGCCCTTGGGGAATCAGGACAGCGGGCTTTTGGGCTGCCGCTGGAGACTCCTTATGCCTCAGCATCCTCCCCTGCCAAAAGGGAAGTGGCTATTGTCACGTTCCCTTGACTTTGGTGCCACAGAGGCTCATAAATAATTGTTGAGGGGACAAATGAGTGAGTGGGTGAACTAGTATCAACTAAGTGAGCGGATAGAGGGTGCGTGCAGGTGTGAATGATGGGTGCTGGGCTGGGCAGTGGGGTGCAGGCCAACAGCCCTCTGCAGACAGAGCTAGCCCCTCCTTTCATGGGGCTCATCTAGGCCTCAGTTTCTCCACCCAAGCTGCATTATTGATCTCTGGGTCCCACCACATCCCTAGGATCTCAGGCTCCCAGGCAGGAGGGGCTCCCACTAGCACACCATGAGCTTCTGATACCCAGAGCTCTGTGTGGAGGCTCAGCGAGGCACTGTACACAGGAGGTGCCCAATACTTGCGGCTCCCCTCTGCTGGTGTCCTGGGCCTATGTCCCACCTGTGCCTTCCAGGCTGGGGAGTATGGGCAAGGCCTTGTCCTCCCTGAGCAGAGGAAGGTGGCAGCTCTGTAGGAAGAGGTGGTGGGTGGGTGGGCTCTGACTGGTGAGTCTGGCCCTTGCCCCCATCCAGCTGGGGCCACAGCTACTAGAAGAGCACCCTGTGGACTCTGAGAGCTCCTGGTCTAGCCAGAGTCCCCCAGCTTGAGGGTCTGTGAGCTGGGCCATCATCAGGTAAGAGTTTTAACCTCGCTGAGCCTCAGTTTCTTTGTAAAATAGGGGCTTTCTGTACTCCCTGGTGAGATTGGGGTGCTGCCATCTCCCAGTGAAGAGATGGCAAGCCCCCTGGGTCCCTCAAGCACCCTGGGTCCATGCCCCACCCAGGCCAAGACCTCTACATGAGCACATGCCCCTCCCAGGGCTCTCTGTAGCCTCGCCTCACACCCATCCCTCCAGCCAGGTGGAGCCAAGGTTTTAGCTGCAGACCCATAGCTTGGAAATGCCAAGGTCTCCTGCTGCAGACTCTTAGCTAAGACATTTGATTCTTCCTTTGGCTGTTCTGGCCCAGGAGGATCAGTAGACTTGGTTGGGACAGGGAGGTAAGTTGGCAGGAGGGGAGGTGGGTCCCTGTCCTTTTCCTATAGCTCCTTGTCTGGGAGGAGCTGCTCCCCACTCAGTCCTGGGCTGGGTGAGGACTCTTGCAAAGGCCCTTTCTCCCCAGTCTGTGGGTGCAGGTTATGGGTGGCTCTGGCCTGGACCTGACTGGCCTCCCAGGCCTCCCTTGGGCCCCTTGTTCTAGACACAGGGCACTCCCAGTCTAATTGCATGTCAATATCTGCTCACTGATTGCACTGCAACAAGCCCAGAAAGCCCTTGGTGACCCCACAATGGGGTCCCAATGGGCAGCTTTCCACAGGGTGGCTCTGAAGTTTGTGGGAGGCTCCTGGGCACCCCCTCAGCACTGGGACTCATCATTCCCAGGCCCCTCCTGCCACAGGGAGAGGTCCCTCTGCCCTCGAGCTCTTCCTCCGCCCATTCAGAGGCCTGTCCTCATCCTACTGTCCACCCATGGTAGGCCCTCGGATCTCCAGCCCTTCCCCCTTTCCCTGTAGGGGGCACCTCTCAGCCATCCTGGTGCCTACTGCTCTACCCTTGGGACTGACCTCTCTTCCTCTCAACACCTGTCAAGAGGCTCTCAGAATCACCTGATTTTTGGAGGACTACCCTATATCCAGTTGTGTTTCTCTGAAATACTGAGAGGCCTGGGGCAGGAGCCACAGTGTTAGAATCATGGTGGTCTCAGGCAGTGGAGCCAATGATCTTCTCTCCTAGGACAAGGGGAGGACGCCAGAGAGGAAGGACACGTCTTTGGCCTTGCTGAGGTTGAGGGGCAGGTCTGCTGGGCTCTGGCCTCCTGGCACTCATTCCTCATTAAAAGTTAATCTGCAAGGCCAGGTGCAGTGGCTCACACCTGTAATCCCAGCACTCTGGGAGGCCAAGGTGGGTGCATTGTTCGAGCTCAGGAGTTCAAGCCTAGCCTGAGCAAGAGCAAGACCCCATCTCTAAAAATAGGTGGGCGTTGTGGAGGGTGCCTGTGTTCCCAGCTACTTGGGAGGCTGAGGCAAGAGACTCTCTTGAGCCCAAGAGTTTGAGGTTGCTGAGCTATGACTCCAGGGCACTCTACCAGGGGTGACAAAGTAAGACTGTCTCAAAAAAAAAAAAAAAATTAATCTGCAATCAGGGAAGTGAAGGTAGGGAGCAGCCATGCCCACTGAGAAGCATCGGTGGTTCTCAGAGGCTTTGGGGGGTTGGCCTCCTCCTCCAGGAAGCCTGCTGGAGACATTGCCAGACTTTCAGGCCCCTCTTCCTCTATACTGGCCTTCCTCCTGCTTGCCCTAGTCCCTAGACTGTCAGGACCCCCCTCCCCCACCCCTCCGAGCCTTCAGCTGGGCCTTGGATGGGTTTGTGCTTGCACCAGCAGCCCTGTCCCACCCTTGATCCTTAGGGGCTCTCTCTGTGACCAGGGCTGTTCCTTCTGTCCTGGCCCAGCCCCCAGCCCCTACCCAAGTTGCCCTGGCTCTCATCCTCCCTGAGGGGCTATCCCCACCCCAGCACAACACCTCTGTGATAACTCAGGACAGCTTGCAGACAAGGACACTGAAGTTTTATGAAGTGACGGTGCCTGCTCAGGCCACAGAGCCGGCTGGCCACCTGGCATGCACTGCAGCCTTCTCTCCAGGGATGCTGGGCCTTGATCTCAGGGCAGTGGGATTTGGGGCATTTGGCTAGGCCCTTCTTGACCCTTAGAGGGAAAGCAGGGAGCTATGGGTAGGAGTGGATGTGAAAGACCCTCCCCAGGGACCCTTGCCCAGGGCAGACTGTGGCCTGACCCGTCTGTACCTTCCTTCCTGGTGCCCTGCTGGACTGGGAACACTGGGCTTGTCACTTTGTCTGCTCACAGAGGCTTTTTCGGCTGCTTCTCCTGCGGGATCTCTCACCCAACACTGTTTCTAGCCTCAAGAATCTGTTTCTGTGGATGTGCTTAGCCTCGCAGAGACTCCTGCATGGAGTTTCAACCTGCTTGCCCTGCCAGCCCCTTGACGGCTGGAGCTGTCTGTCCTCCTGGCCTGCTGCCTGTGGGGTATGGAGGTCTCTTCTTGTCCTTTGCTTAAGCTCCAGTGCATGACGTCTCCCAGGGTGGATGTCCCACGTCCTTGCCCGGTGCAACCATTACTGGTCACAGGCCGACTGTGAGGGGGGCTCTGTCAGAGCGAGACAGGGGCTTGGTGGTCTCCCTATGTGGGTGGGAGGATGGGCTTACTGGATGGAGCCCTGTCCAGTCCACATGTCTCCCAAACTCAGAGAAAGTGGACTCCTCAACGGAGGGGCTTCAGTTGGGAGGTTTAACCTGGGATGGTGTTGGCACCTAGAAACTCCCCCCGAGCCTCCTGAGACTCCTGAGCCCCAGAGTAGGCAACAGGGTTCAGTGAACAGGACACTAGGATGTCTGAGAAGGAGCGTGAGCATGGTCAGGTCCTGGTATCTGAGACCGTGGGCCAACTGCTGCTGTTCCTGCCCCTACATGGCGTGCCTGGGGAGCCCCTTAGGGTGGGGGTCCCAGGCTAGACAGGGACAGGGCAGGTTCCCATGCTGAAAAGACTGGTGGGGCAGCAGGGCAGCCACTCTCTGGCTGCCATTCATCAGCCTGCAGCACCCCCTCTCCACCCCCAAGCCTTTGAAGCTGCAATAAATATTGATTTGGGCAAATCGATGCACTTCCGAGGACCTGGGTCGATAGCAAAGTTACAAGGATCAGGGCAAAGTCATCCACGTGCCCAACTCCAGCACCGAGGAGGAGCTTGGCAAGGGCTGAGAGAAGTGGTTGTATCCTGGTGCAGTGCTGCCGGCCAGAGCCACCGTGGGGCTGGTAGGGTGGACGCCAGCCCCCTGCCCTCATCTGGCTCTCTGCCTAGAGCTCTGACCCTCCCTTCCCTGTCTTCTGTCTGCTGTTCAACCCTCCTTCCTCTGAGCTCTCCACCTGCCTAGAATTGCCCTCCCTAAGGGCAAGGTTAGGCTGGGATCCAGGGAGGACACGTCCCACCCCGAGTCCTCCTGGGAGAGGGGGGCTGGGTGGGAATTAGCTCCAGGGACTGCCACCCATGGTCTGCTCAGGTGGGCGTTGGGGCTGAATCTCACCCCCTTGTCTCTCACCGACACCCCCTCCTTCCCCCATCCCTTTAATCTTTTCTCATGGCTCCAGCCCCTTTGCTTTTCTTCCCCTCCTGGAACTTGAAGGGTAGGTCTGGTGTACTCTGGTGGGGCCACTTTATTTATGAGCATTTGGGAGATGCAGATGTGGCATTTCCAGCTAATAGCCCCAAATCACACACACTACCCCTCTGGGGGGAAACTGGCCTCTGTACATTACACACCACCTAAGTGGGAGCCAAGGCAGCGTTTTATGACTCCATAAAACTTTGAGAGTTTATTGCTATTGAACAAACATGTAATCCGATGCTTTGAGTTCAATATATGTAGCCAGCGGCTTCCAGAACTGGCTGCAGCTGTGGCTCCCAAGGCTGGACCAGGCTGCTGAGACATGCAGGGGCTTTGGAGCCGATCAGTGATTGATGGGCTATAGGCAGGGACAGGATTTATGGTGGCCTTGTGGGGCTGGTCCTTCTGCATATGAATAGTCCAGAGGACATCAAAGTGGAGGTGCAGTACCTGGGACCCAAGGTCAAGGGCTAGTCAAGGGCTGCTGGGGCAGAGGCAGCAGCAAAGGGACTGTGGCTCCCTTGAAGAGGTGGGGCCAGCAGAGCTTCTAGAGCAGAGGGGCAAAGGGACAGGCTAGGGGAGGAGTCAGTGGCTAAGCCTCATCCACCAAAGGCCTCATCCATCCCTCATTCATCCACTGTCCACCCACCCCTCTACCCATCCACCTGTCATCCATCCATCTATCCATTTACCCATCCATCCATTTATTCACCTGTCCCATTCATCCATCCACTCACCCATTCTTCTATCCATCAACCCTCCTGCCCATCTATCTATCCATCCATCCATCCACTCATCCATTCTTGTATCCATCTACCCACCTGCCCATCTATCTATCCATCCATCCATCCATCCACTCATCCATTCTTGTATCCACCCGTCCTCCTGCCCATCTATCTATCCATTTGTCCATCCCTTCCTCCATCTGTCTACCTGTCCACAGGCTCACCTGTCCATTCATGCAGCTGCCTCTCATCCACCTGTCCATGCCCTCATCTACTCATCCACTTGTTCACTCACTTGTCCACCCATCCACTTGTTCCCTCACCCACTTATCTATCCACCTATCTGCCCATCTACTTGTGTATCTGGCCACTCATCCATTCACCCTCCATCTACCTGTCTACTTGGCCATCCATCCTTTTCCCTCAGAGCTGCCCCTCATCCAGGGACAGGGCTGTCCTTCCAGTCCCAGAGATGATCTGAGCCTGGGAAAGCCTATGTGATTTATATCTCCATGTAGAAGATATTGGCTTTATTACTTGATCAGGATGCCAAGGTCCCTGCAGCTTCATGCCCAGGAATCCCTCTTTCGTGTCTATTGTTGCATATATTTATTTTATTTTATTATTTTTTTTTTTGAGACAGAGTCTCACTTTGTTGCTCTCAGTACAGTGCTGTGGCATCATAGTTCACAGCAACCTCAGACTCTTGGGCTCAAAGTAATTCCTTTGCCTCAACTTCCTGAGTAGCTGGGAATACAGGTGCTCACTACAATGCTCGGCTATTTTTTATAGAAGGAGGTCTTGCTCTTGCCCAGGCTGGTCTTGAACTCCTGAGCTCAGGTGATTCACTGCCTTGGTCTCCCAGAGTGCTGGAATTATAGGTGTAAGCCACTGTGCCTGGCTGCATATATTTATTTTAAATAAAGGAAATCCAGGTGGCTGGTAATACTTTATTTCCTTCCAAGTTTCTATAGTCTGGACCTGTCTGTCCTGTATTTCACTCTGCATCTGTCTCTTGCTGTTGAGCCCCATCATAAACATCTATTTGTTCAGGTGTATTTCACAGTGAGACTCTTTGGCATCAGCTGAAATATTTCCCCAATGTCAATGGATATTATGCCTATTTCCACCTTCCTGCAATTTCAAGTGACCTCTGAGCCCACAGCTAGGTCTGCCAGATCCCAAGAAGGACCTACTGGTAAAGCATCTTGTGACTCAGGACACCTCTTGTCCTGTGACCTTCAGAAACCTGGTCTGCTGGCCCAGGCCTCAGTGGATGGAGGATGCACTTCCATGGTCTGGGCCATGCTCACCGCATGTCCGGTGGGTCTCCACTCTGAGTGGGCGCCCTGCTCTGCTTGTCCCATGCTGTCTGGGCTTGGGGGGCCGGGCCATGCTCCCTGCACATCCAGTGGGTCTCCGCTCCGAGCAGGCACCCTGCTCTGCCCGTCCAATACGGTGGGGGTGTAGCTGTGTTGCTGCATCTGCAGTTTGCTCATGTCCTCCTTGTTGTTTTTGCTTCAGATAAGCTTGTGCCGGGTTAATGGTATTAATTTTTTGTCGTGTTAGTGTCAAGAATTTGCCCAACTCACTGCCTGTCTTTTAGCTTGATGTTTTCTTTTGTGCCACCTGAGAGTTTAGATTCTACACAAAGTCAACTCATCTTTGCCTTTATTCTTAGAAAGTTCTTTCCCACCAGGGATTTGGTAAATATTTGCTTCTGTTTATTTCCTATTCCAGTGGTTCTCAACCTGTGGGTCGTGACCTCTTTGGGGGTTGAACGACCCTTTCACAGGGGTCACCTAAGACCATCGTGCATATCAGATATTTACATTATGATTCATAAAAGTAGCAAAATTACAGTTATGAAGGAGTAACAAAAATAATTTTATGGTTGGGGGTCACCACAACATGAGGAACTGTATTAAAGGGTTGCGGCATTAGGAAGGTTGAGAACCGCTGTCCTATTCCTTTCAATGGCTTAAGTTCCACCACCTCAGCCCCTACCCACCCTTTCTTCCCTCCTTCCTCCAGAATAGCCCTGAGGCTGCAGCTACTGAGTTGATAAAGACCCTGCCCTGGCATTAGTGACTTCTAGGTGTGACAGGCACAGCAAGTGGACATGTGAGTCAGGGCTGGGGACTGGGAGCTGAAGGACAGAGTGGCGAGGTGAGCTGGGGATGCAGGACACTCCTACCTCGATAACTGTCATGGGCTGAGCAGGTGGAGGGGGTAGGGGCGTCCCAACTGTCGTGGGTTGGGCAGTTGATGGAGGTAGGGGTGTCCTGACTGTCATGGGTTGGGCAGGTGATGGGGGTAGGGGCATCCCGACTGTCATGGGTTGGGCAGGCGGAGGGGTAGGAGTGTCCTGGGAGGCATATCTGTTTCAGGTGTTCTGTTCCAGACTTAGGAGCAGGGGTGAGGTCAGAGTGGGAGGGGAAGGGGGGTTGTGGGGGAGCAGCTGACAGCCCTCCTCACTCCTGGGCCCAGTGCAGCACACAGCCTTATGGGGGCATGAGATGAGCCTTTGGGGTCTAAGTTCCTGATCCCTGGGGCAGGGGTGGGGACTGTTCTTTGTGAGCTGGGAGCACCTGGGTTTCTTAAAGACTAAGGGGCTTGGGCGTCTGCCTCCGAGAGCTTCACTGTGGCCTGTGCAGAGTGGGTGGCAGTCAGGGTCAGAGATTCCCGGAGCAGCAGGGCTTCCCTCTCCCCTCTCACCTATTGGTGATATAACTGGGGGGAGCCCAGCCTGGATGGTCCCAGGCGGGGATCCCAGCTCTTCCCCTCCCGTGAGATGCTAGCCAAGCCTCTGCCCATCTCAGAACCTGCTTCTTCCCTTGCAAAATGAGGGTGATCGATCAGTGAGGAAATAGGGGTGGTATGCCCAACGTGGTGCCTGGTGCATAGAAGGCCCTCCCAGAATGTTCTGGGAGTGATTACTTTCAAGGACTTCTTGGGTTGCTTCATCACAGGCCTCTGACCTCTGTGCTGTGGCCCCGGCAGCTCCAGGGGTCATTGGGATCTCACTAACGAAGGCCTCCCGAGTGTCTGGGGTGCCACATTCCTACTCAGGGTGATCAAATTTTCGGGGATTGACAGAAGTCAGAGGATGGAATGTGCCTTGCACCCGCTGAAGTCCACAGCGAAGATCCTGCCTGTCCTTCCATGGCAGGACCTTCCCAACTGAGGGTCTCATGGCCTCCTCTCTAGCCTCCTGCTCTTACTGCTCACCCCACCCTGTGACTCTTCCCCTACTACAGCCCAGGTCACTGTGGAGTTTCCCGTCTCCACCACTGCTGGCTGTGGGGTCTGGGGCAGGGGTGAGGGGCCTGGCCTTGTCCTGCGGGAGGTGGCTCTATCCCTGTCCCCTGGCAATGGGAACAGCGGTGGCAGTGCCAGAGTGTTAGGGAGTCTGAGAGACAGGCCTGCTAGATCCAGCATACTCTCCGCAACTGACAAGGTGGGCACTGGCAGTCCTGCCAAGAGTGAGCTCCTGTCTTGGTCATGGGTGAGCAGATATTCCTGGGGACACTGCAGAACCATCTCCAAGCCAGGCAAAGATAAGGACCTGGCGCCTGGGTCCCCAAGATGAGGCTGGTCCATGGCTGGGACAAGAGGGCCCCATGTCCTTGATTGCAAACCCCACCATTCGGTCAGGTGGAGCCAGGCCCCGGGGACAGGCTTGGCTTGTCACAGAGAAGAAAAGGACTCAGAATTAGGCAACAAAGTTCCACATAGTCTGTGCGGTTAGATGCTGGCTCAGACACCAAAGCTGGCCACATTAGCAGAGGTGGAGGCCCAGAGGGAGGGAGGGGATGGGTCTGCTTTGTCCAAGACTGCAGGGGCAGGGAGAGGCCCAAGATTGTGGCAGAAGAGGCACATCATGGTCAGTGTGGCACTGGGAGTAGCACCCAAAACTGGACAAGGGAGGCCGGGAAGCTGGGATGGCTTGTGTCCCAGAAGCAGTGCTTCTGCAAGGGAGGTGGAGGCCCAAGGTGGTGTCTTGAAGAGCCAGATCTGGGACTGGGCATGCCTATCCCTTGGAGGTACCAGATGGAGATTTAGGAGGGCCCTGGGAGCAGTGGCCTGAGCAGGGTGGAGCCATCACTGGAGGGGCTGAAGGAGGCCCTGGGCTATGGCCTGGGATGGTGCTGTCCCACGCACTGGCCCAGTGTCCCATGTGCAGCATCTGCATCATAATGGCTGATATGTGACCCCATTAGCTCCAGGGTGGGGGCAGGTGCCACATATAGAGGATTAATGGCCACAGGGAAGAGGGACCACATCACTTCTCGGCTGGTTGAGTTAATTACCAGCCTCGATTAGCACTCGACCTATGGCTGGCACCCAGAGCCTGTCAACTCATTACTGCTAATTGCAGGGACTCCATGATCTCTCAGCCCTCTGTCCCCGGGGTCATGGGCCCTGCTCTGTGGAGGGCTGTGGAGTGGGTAGGGGCATGAGAGTGGGGGCTGGAGTCCAGTGCCCTGGGGTCCCCTGTCTTGGCAGGCAGGAGGGAGCCTGGGCAGAGCGTGTTCCATGGTGGGCTCTGAGAGTGGGTCTCCTCCCACCCCCTACCCCCTGCTCTGTGCTGCCTGCCCAACCCTGGCCCACTCAGTCTGACTGTCCTGTGCCCACACTCTACTTCCTGTTGGGGATACCCGAAGGCCTGTGGAGATTGGGGTGCTATTATTCAGAACTGGGAGTTGGAGTAGGGGCTGACTTGAACCCTCCAGCATTGTTCAACTCCTCAGTTCTCACTGGGACAAGCACTTGCTGAGGTGTGGGGCTGTAAGCACCTCCAGGTAGCCCTGGCTGGTCCTGACCTCCCCGAGCTGTCCCAGGCTCTGGAGCTGCCTCCGTGGCAGATGGTGCCATGCTGGAAAGGCATGGCTGGGGGTACCTCTTTCACCAGGGGTGGCCAGGAGCTGGTCCGGGTCACCCTGAGTGGGCCGAGGGTGTGCATCCTCCCAGGCGCCTGCCCCAAGCTGGCCTGCCATGACCCTCATTTGCCTGTGCCCTGCAGGGTAGCGCCGCTTCCCCGGAAAGCAGAGTCAACCTCCATGATCCTCCCAGAGCCATGCCTGGGACTCTATCCCCACCACAGATTTAAAGGCAGTTACCCAAACCTGCCAGGTTCCTCAGAGGTCAGTCTATGTGTCCAGCCCTCGCCGTGCCCTCTCGGGCATTCTGCCGGGGTCAGACCCTCCTCATCCCGGGGAATGTCTGTGTCTAGCTCCTCCAGCTGCGATGCCGCTGAATTATGGATTTGATAGCAGAGTAGCGGTGTGGGTCCTCATGCTGGCTCGGGAACCCGGGGGCAGGGCCGGGGCCTGTCATCGTCCCAGTGCCTGCCCGGCTCCCTGTTGGCGCCGCGGAAGCTAGCAGAGAAGAAATTTATCTTCCCCAGCTTTATGAGGTACTAACGGAGAAGGCTGAGAGGCAGAAGCTGAATAATTGATAGCCCTTGCTGGCTTGGATCCGAAAAAGATGACAGGCTGGGATAGGAGGCGGAGGGCCAGGAGGGCTGACCTCGAAGAGCTGGAAAACCAACCCCAGCATGAGCCGCAGGAGTGGGGCAGGTTATGTCACCTTTTCAGTCCCCTCCTGACAGTCTTGGCCTCCCTCTACGGACGCTCTCACCTTCTGGGTGTGTCTAGCCCCTCTCCCTCCTGCTGGCTCCAGCCAGGAGACCACTACCCACGCCCATAGGCAGGCCTGGGACAGGGTGGAGCCCCCCAGGAGCCAGGCCCCAGGGACAGGTGAGAGGGTCCCCCAGGGCACATACCTCCTGCTGGAGAAGACCCAGAGTCAGTTTCAGGTGTGGCCTAATTACAAAGGGAAATTTGTTTATTTTATAACTATTTGAATTTTTATGAAATAAAAGTGCATGGTACTGCCTCTGGAGTTGGAGGGCCACACAGGTGGGTTATGTACTAAGTGGCTGGTATCCAGGGCAGGGCCAGGCAAGAGGGTACAGGGGCCTCCCCAGAGCTGCTGCCAGGACAGCAACACTGCAGGGTCTACCCTCTGAGACGGAGCCCTGCCTCAGAGTCCCTCCCAGGCCCAGCCCGTGTTCTGGGACCCTGGACAGAGCTGACCTGTGGGACCTGGACCTCCAGGCTCCTGGTTGGTGGGGTGGGTGTGATAACAAAGCGTTCACGGAGCTTTCTCTTGCCAGGCCCTATGCTTCTGAGAGGGTCACAGGCACAGAGACCGAGACATGGGACACGGGAGACCTGAGCTGCCTCCTGTCAGCCCCATACTGCTCTCCATGGGCCATTCAAGCACCCCTTCCTGTCCTTTCCTTGTGTCCCCAAAAGTGGCAGGAGCCCCCACTCCAGGAGGCAGTCACCAGGTGCACGGGGGGGGGGGGGGGGGGGGGGGCGCCGGGCGGGGGGGGGGTTTGCCAGGGGGGTTGTTTTCAATTTACAAGTGTTTAATTGGGGTT